>JAVJGI010000035.1:1023255-1072496 GCA_035590275.1 Ibycter americanus | reverse complement strand
GATCTGAATTTTCTTCATTTTTAAAAAGTGTGTTTCTCCAGCAAACAAGCTAAAAAAAAATAAATTATCTTTTGAAGTTCAACGGAGAGGGAATAGCAGGCCCAGGACATGCAGGACCATTAAAAAAAAAAAGTAAACATCATATCTGCTTATAGATAGGTCACAATGAACCTTCTTGACTCAGGTGTAATGGCAGAGATGCTAGGTTTTCTTCTCCTCTTCCACCCTAATATTTAGCGGTTCCTAGTTATCGGCCACAGCACAGTCAATGATCTCTAATTTTTCTTTTCTAGCTGAAAAAGAAAGATTCTTCTTTGCCCAATGCTGGCAAGGTAATGAAAGTCAGTCTAATTTTTATTTTAGAAAAAGCAATTTTCATAAATGGTGTTCCACTAATGGCTCATGATCACATATAAGCCCCACAGCAAATTACTCTTAATCCAGTTTGTCTGTGTTATGTTACCTGAGGGAAATAATATCAATCCTTTCTCTTTGCTAGCAAACTGTTTGCCAGGACTTCTCCAATATATATTAATCCCATCATTTATCTTTGTCAACTGAGAACAAAAATAATTTGTGGGAGAGTAAACGGAAGAGCATACAAGACAGGAGCTCAGCATTATTAAACAGCGGAAAGCAGGTGTTCACAAAACCGAGCTTATTTTTATTGCAAAAACTTGAGTAATTCTCCTTCTGCATCCGTGCATAGTAAACAAGAGTTCAGGGAGATTCTCATATTTTAGAGGAAACTGAAATTTCGTCACTCCAGGAACAATGTACACATAACCAAATACTTTATGCAACCTTTTTATTTGCCGTGAAATTTGAGCGGGACAAAGGAATGAGGCAGCTCCTCTTCTCCCGGCCCGCCGAGTGGGTGCTGCGCTCTGGCAGAGGTGCTGAGCCCCGAGCCAGGCAAAGGCAGCAGGGCCCCCCCCAGCTTGCAGCAGGGCTCGGGGCAGGCAGCCTTGGTTGCTGGAGTGCTTCTCGGTGCTCTGGGGGTCACACCTTCAGATATCCCATGTGCACACCGAGGGGATGGACCCCTCCCCACCTGCCCCTTCCCTGTCTCCCTCCCGCAGCTCCTGGTCCTGCCTGGGGGCGACCCCAGTGCTTTGGTGCAGGTGTCAGCTTGCTCTGAGCCCCCCCAGATGTCCCCAGGCACACACGCTCTCCGCTTTCTCTGCTCCTCCAGCATCTTCTACGTATTAAAGCATCGCTTCTCATTCCCCACCCATCCCACGGGTGCCCTGGGACACCCTGTTAGGGAGCTTTGCTTCATTTTCTCCCATTGGTGCTGGTTTTGTTGGCACAGCACCTCTGGAGGATCGTTTCCAGTGACTTTGGAGATACCTTGTTGGGGTTTCTGCAGTTTTTTGGAGGAGGAAGCCACGCCATCAGCAGCACGCCTCTAATTGGGGCTGCTGACCCGCTCCGCACCGCAGAAAGAGCTATTTTTTGTCTGGCTTAAATGGGGCTTTAAATAGACCTTCATAATGAGCCTCATTACAGCAGGTACTCTGATGTAGCGGGGATTAAATTACCCGCGGCAGGTATTCCCCTCGGCCGCACAGCCTGCCCGAGTGGCTGACAGCTCACACGCCTGGTGGGGCAGCCCGGGGGGGCAGCCCAGGCGTCACCCCTCGCCCCATAAAGCACAGGCGAGGAATGAGCTTCCCCGTGGGGTTGTCACCGGTGGTGTAGGGGAGCTGAGGGTGCTGTCAGGGCGCGGGAGTTATGGGGTGCTGGATGGCAGTGGGTCACACACCCCTCATTCACCAACGGGGACACATGCCCTCGCCCTGAATAAATAAATTTAAAAAAAAAAAAAACTGGCCGTTTCTGCGGCATAAAGGCCGCTTTATTAGACAGCAGCATCCATCAGTGTGTTTGATTAACAGCACTGGGGAGGGCGACCGAGCCGAGCACGCGCCGGCAGGGACACGTCCACAGGGCCATTTATTGTGGACACGGGGACATCTCGCACAAGCTAAGAGGCCACCAGAAAAAGTCCAGAGCTCCCCCCTCTGACACTCCTTGGTTTTTTTCCTTTCCAGGGTATGCTCATCCAAAACCTTGTAAAAGAAAATGTAATGCAAAATCGCAACGATCACTTTCATACCTAGCCGGCTGTCTCATGCAGCTGGAGGTGCAGTGCTCGGCACCGCATATTTCCAGGCTCTTAAAAAAGAAAGGGAAGTGAGATTTCTAAATGAAAACTCTTTGCCAAACCTTTATTATCCTTTTTTTGCCAAAAGATGTTTTCTCCAGCTGTCCACTCCCACACCTCGGGAGCCCGTGAGCTCAAAGCAGGGTGGCTGGAGGCAGAGCTGCCCAGCCTGGGTTCCCCCGCACGGCTGGGGCAGGGGGGGAGGGCCAAGGTGGCCCCTGGCCACCCGATGCCATTGAGCTCCAGGTCAGTGTTGGCAGCCTGCACAGGGACTGGGTGGCCCCGGGCGCTGGCGCGAAGGGCATCGCCTCTCGGACCGTGGCACTCAAGCCGAGCATCCCTGCATGCCAAGGGCAAGGTCTTGAGGAGGACCAGGAGACCGTCGGTGGTGGCCTCGGCTTCCTGAGCTCACTCTTGAGCCCAGACTCGGTGGGCAGCTGAGGCTGAAGCAGGAGGGCACGGATGGACCCGTGCTGTGGCAGCTGCAACTTCATGGACAGAGTCTCTTGCCTCGGCGGGCCTGGGAGCACAGGGGGGCTGGGTGATGCTGCGCAGCCAGCAGCGGGTTCAGGTGAGCTCGTCCAACGCACGTACAAAGCGGACCCTCTAAAAGTCCTGGTCCTTCATCTTCAGAGTCACTAGGTGGCAACCTAAGGCATCCTTTGTGTTTGGAGAGGTCTTGTGGAAGATGGAAATGCCTCTGCTTCTGCCTCCGACCTGCTCCCCCTCCTTTTCTCTTTTTTTTTTTTAAGTCCTCAATTACTGACAGACACCATAAAACCATCTCTTCCCCCATGTTCCTCAGCGGCTGAGAGTGGAGGACGGTTCTGGATCTGCTTTATCCCAAGATTGTGCCCAATAACAAGGCAAAGGCAAGCAGGTGACCATATGCTGTGCAAAGCCCAGAAACGATGAGGTTTCTGAGAGGGAAAATAAGTGACTGAGGGTAGAAAAGGGGAACAAGAGTCCTCGGCTGGTCTCGCTGGCAAATGGGCTGGCGAGGTAACAAACATTGGAAATCCCAGATTTGGGTGGTGTTGGGGAAGTCTGTGGCCAGCTTAATAGAAATTGCCGGTTGGGTGCGCTTTTTCAGTGTGGTTTTGCCTTTATTTCTTGCCCACATTTTGTGGGTTCTTTCTCCAGGCCTTTTCATAGAAATATTTGAAAATATTGATTTTTTTTTTTTACTTGTTTTTGTCTAAGAGAGGATGGATTTTTTTCTAAAAGAGGCAGTTCTGCCCAGGAACACAGAGTTCATCATGCATTTGCAGCCTATAAAATGCAGCCAGCATTAGAAGAAGGGAGGATGTTTTTTCCCCAAAATTTCCCATCAGCATTCATGTAATTATTTCTTTTATCCCTGTAAGGGATGTCCGTTTAGCTAAACTTGGCCATGGAGAAATTCCTTCCAGCTCAAAGAGCAACCAGCTCTCTCCATCCCCAGCTTGCCTTCAGTGGTGTCCCCCGAAGGGGAGAGTTGCAGCTCTACCAGTCAATAACCTTTTGTTTATCCCACGACTGGTCACTGCCTAATCCGTCCTCTCTCGTGACATTTTTTTTCCCCTCGTTGCTTTATTTGATGCTTCAAATTTGTCCTGCCATCACCTCGTGTGAGGAAAACACACAGGGCTAATCCTTGGTGCTGCGAAAGGCACGTGCTCCTGCAGCGCCGGATCCTCCCTTAATTCCCTCCCGGTGACCTTCTGCTAACTTTTGCTGAACGTCGGGCCCTTCTCCCCGAAACATGGAGCTTCTTTGCAGCTCCCAGACCCACCAGCCTTGATAACCCCAAGCAGAAGGGAAACATCTCCCTTTGGCTGTGGGAGGCAGGAGACCCGCTGCCCATCCCGGTACCTGCCTGGCTGGGGGACAAAATCACGGTCCCTTGGCAGCGCATCCTTCCTGGGCATAGCCGGCCCCGGGAGCTGAGCTGCTCCTTCCCTGCAAACTGGGCTGGAAAAAACGTCCATTGGCTTTCCCGTTTCTCCACGCAGAGAAAGGAATCCATTTACACCTTGGTCTTATTTAATTTGGCTCCCAGCAGATCTGTTTTATAGGACTGTCTACTCTGGGAACAGGGTTTTTTCAGAGGTTTTATTCTCTCCAGATGTTCTGACTGTCTTTGGTAACCCCGTTCTGGCGTGAATGTTAGACAGCATCCTCCCTCTTCATGGGGTGTGATTAGGTAAGACAGCTTGCTCCTGGGTATAAATGTTAATCGCAAAGGAAAGGGAGTCGTGATTCAGTGCAAGAGCTGGGCACGAAGTTTTACAAGACCTCAGACATTTCCCCTGTCCTCTGGACTGTGGTGAAAAGTCAAAATCTCAAAGGAAATAGTTGGAGGGGACGGACAGCTTGTAAAGGTTTTCAGATTCAATGAACAAAGGTTCATTTTGAAAAGTTTTGTTTGGAATTCAACCCCTTGAAAACATAATTAGGATTTTCACAATAGTTCAGCCTTTAGGAGAGAATAGCTTGGGGCGGTGGCTTTCCAACACCCTCGCCACACCTGTATTTATGGAAGCACTGGCGGCTATTGGCATCGCCTGTGCTCGGGGGGCAGTCAGGTCCCTTATCCTGTTGAAGAATAACCATCTTGAGGAAAACAACAACTCAATACTTTTGCCCTGGCATGGTCTGTTGCTTGTTTTTCTATCAGCCTTTATTGCCCAGAGGAGCTGATGCTCCATGCAGGTGAGATGAGGTGCTTTGCCCCCAGGACCTGGGATCATCTGATGGCAGAGCTAAGAACAGCACCCAGCTTCACTCCAGCTTTCTGCCGGACCGTCCTGTCCGAGCTGTACAGGCACTCGTTTGTCCCATCAGCTCAGTTAAAGCTGGTCCCTCGCTCGTGCCCCCGGTTCATGCCTCAGTGGCCAGTGCTCCCGGCCAAACCCTGGTGTAGACAAGACGAGGCACAACCGGAGCCGAGCACTCCGGCCAGAGAAAACAGCCTTTGCTGGAGCACAGAGAGAGAATGGCCATTTATGGGTTTCAGGCTACAGAAACATGATATTTTACTGGGTTTGTAATGTGGAAATAACCCAAAAAGACTGGATCTCTCAGAATGGGCATTTGGCTTTCAGACAAAGAGCCCCACACATCATTACTTTGGCTTTGATTCCTCTCCCGATACAAGGGGCCACTTTCTTAGCACCGATCTTGCTCCAGGATGGCCACCTCAACGTGCCGACTACTGTGCACTTTCTCACAGTAATTAAGAGGCAAGAGTGAAGAGGTTTTGGTCTATTATCAGCCAAATGCCTTTTATGCTTCGCTCCGTGGTTGTTTAATTACGGTTCCCTCCTACACAAGCTGAGGAAGAACATAATAGGTAAGATGCCCCTATATTCTTCCTGCCCTAGCCTTTGGTCATGTCTGGCTGGAGTGTTCTAAGTCTTGCAGGCTTCATGCCTGGGTTTTGACTCCTTCTATGCAGCCCAGGTTTGGAAAAAGCATGACTGACCGTGGCTGGGTCTTCATCTGCCAAGAGAGAACAGAGTCCCCCGCTCCAACAGGGACCACCTTACTCCTGGCCGCTGTTCGGTGGGAGCTTGGTGCCCTGCAGGACCACGTCGATGCTACAACCAGCAGATTTGCATCCTCACCCAGCAGCTTCTCCCAGCTCTTGGACACTTGCAGCCGCAGACCAAGGTCTCTGCTCCTCCTCAGCACTTCCCTGCTCTCTTTAGACCACAAATGCTTCACGAGAGGCACCACCTCTCCAGCACACGCCAGGACCATCAGCTCTAGGAGATGAAAGGTGGCAGCAAACAGGATCCCTTTGTGGAAACAGCATTGAATTTGCCTGCATTTAGATCGGTTTGCTTATTAACAAGTTGGAGCTTGTTTTTGGTGATACCCTATGCTTGCTCATTCAGTATCACCCCATCTTTCTCCTGCTGCTATGGTATGAATATTTCTGTTTCCCTTCCCTGTACGGACCTGACTCCATACCTCAAAGAACTATTTATTTTATAGGGTTTTTTTTTTCCAGTCAGGTCACTGAAAAAAATTCCAAGCAGTTGTGCCAGGTTTCGGTCACCAATGCTAGGCAGAAGCACGCACAGCGGCTGTGGGATGATATAAATGATGTGCCAGAGTCCAAGCATGTGAGACAAAGACCAGGTGGTGCCATCCTCAGGGTGGTGTGACGTCCAGGTCCCTGGGCTGGGCCAGAGCAGGTTTATTGAGCTCAGTGGAGGAACTCCACCATCTACAAGTGAAAATCCAGTTCGTATGGGCTCTATGCTTGAAAGGCTGTCCTTGCTGCTTTCAACAGTAATATTAACAGGGGGAGGTCAGCTGTTGGGATGCAAATAGAAAGATTTGTCATCTTCTGAAGATGCTATTTTTTATTAGAAACACATCACAGGGCAAGCTTGCTGAGCAAAGACTTCTCATAACCCTCTTTAGCCTTGGGAGGAGTTAAAGTAATTTGTAGCTGGGTTAATAAAGAACTGGCGAAGATCTTAAAATGATTTGGTTTTGCTTTATGTACTCATATTCGTCTGACCTCAAAATACTGGAACGTGTGTGTATTGCATCGATAATTGTCAAATAGTTGTGTTTTCAGAACCGCATAATCCTGGGGCCCCTCTTCTCCTTTCTCCCAATGTGCTGCTTCCACTCGGATTTAGACACGATTGGCTTTGAACAAAGTCATGTACGAACTGTCCCAATCTGCTTTGTGAAGCAGCATCATATTCTTTTATGTCCTTCAGAAAGCCAGCCAGCTGCTCGCTGTGCAGACGAAACCCTTCGCTGAGGCTTTCCAATGCTAAAATTCACGCTGGATTCTGAAGCCAGCAGCTGCAGGTTGAGATTTTAGAAGCACACATCTTCAGCACGGATAAGCAGGGGAAGCACTGAAATATGCCCGAGGAAGGTGGCAGCTGCATTATCAAGCTGTGGTGCACAACAGGGCAAGTCTGCAGCACAACACGCGGGGGGCTGAGGGCCCCACATCCACCTTATTTGTATTTTCGGTGATTTTATTCCAGCTCGTTTGGCTGGTGGGAAGACTGAGAGGGAGTCCAGGAGGAACCACTGAGAGTAGGTGAGATCCAGAAAGCATCACCTGCAAGGAAAGCTCAGCGCCATTTCCTGAAAAAAGACACCATAAGCACGTAAGGGATTAATACATCTGGTGGGTTCAGGAGCATCGCCCTTCTCCCATTGCTCCTACAAGGATGGCAACCCATGGCTGGTGGGCAGACCACAGTACTGAGGCAGAGACATTTTTATCCAAAGCTAAAATAATCCATGGGGGAGTGCAGAGCATGGGCCAGGGCCCCCGTGCAATGCCTGGGGGGTGCTCCCTGCTGAACCCCCCTGGCCGGCTGCTCCTGGGCGCCTGTGCAGCAGCTTGGCCCCACCAGACATTTCAGGGCTCGGGGTTTCATATGAGCTTTATTAGCTTCAGCCAAGTTTTATTTCCTTTTGAATTTAGGAGACGGAATAAAACGTGATAAGCAGAATACAGGAAACTCTTGCAGCGGGAGGAAAAACGCTGGGAAGAAGCGGAGTTCAGGGTAATGAAACAGCTAGCGGGTGTTAGCACCAGCCCCAAACCAAAAGCAGCCCCTTGCCCCGGGCCACGAGCCTGCAGAGGCTTTCCAGAGCGGCTGCTCTCCAGATCGCTCCCACCTGCAGATAGCACTCGGGGATGCTCAGTGGGGTTGGGACTTGAGGGGGATCTCCATCACCGTGCCCTCGCCTGGAGAAGGGTGCAAGAATGAGGCAGATGGGTGTGACCTTCCCCCAACCCCCCCGGACACTTTCCAGCTGTTTCTTGGGTTAAAGGTATTTTTTGATGTTTTCAGCCACCCTCAGCAGGTCTCTGCCCCCTAAGCCTGCCCCGCCCCTCCCTGAAGCTGAGTGACGCTTCAGCAGGCACCGTGCCCCACAGCCAGGAGTTGCAGGGGCTGGTGGCATGGTGTGCCCACTGCAGCCTGGTCCTTCTGCATGCCAGGTCCCCAGGCTTCTGCCTCCTCAGGGGCAGCTCTGCATGAAGCTGGGTCACCTCTTTTGTAGCTTCTCTGGTGTCTGATACTAGGGCTGAGCTCACTCTGCACAGCTGTGCTGCCCGTCTCCAGCCCCTCCGAAGACCTCTGAGCACATCATACATCTCAGGCATCAGCTCTTCTGTCTAATTCTCTTGCACCAAAAGGTCCAGGAGTTCTATGGGCCAGGGGAAGGGGAATTACAGGTGGCAGGCAGCGTGATTGCAAAAGCTGTGCTTCCTTTGGACACCCAGCTAACAAATCTTGGGGTGGTGAACTCAGGGTTTCTCCATACTTCCAAGTCTATAGGTATGTGCACTCTGAATCATATTCCTCAGCACAAAAGCGAAAAAGATGTGTCCTGTCTTCGGCCAAAGAGAGAATGAAAATGAAAAAAAAAAAAAAGTCAGTGATGTGCCAGAACTTTTACTTTTTATTAAAAACTTAAGCGCAGATGACGAGGAACCCACCTGTTTTTGATTTTTTTAATAAAAAGTCAAATAATCCCCACAAACAATTCCTTTGCAATGGTTTCAATATCGGAACCGTAAAGATGAACTTTAAAGGCGCTTGTAAAAGAAAGAATATTACAATAATTCTAGTGCAAAACTCCAATATCATATTTTCTTTTATTTGAAAGAAAAAGGGGAACGTACAGAGGATTTCTTTTTTTCTTGCTCAGGATGTAGCAGTTTCAGATGATCTATTTACTTATGAGAAGGGAAAAGAGAGGAGGAGGAGGACTGGGAAGCCTGGGACGCGGGCAGATGCTGAGCGGGAGGTGCCCGGGAGCAGAGCCCGCTGCCCGCCTCGCACCGGCCTCGGCAGCATCCTCTCCCGCTCGGCAGGTGGGAATGGCGGCCTCGGCTTCCCTGCAGCCCTGTTCCTCAGCCGTGCCCTCAGCAAAGGCAGGGATAGCGTCTCCCCTGCCCGCCCGCCCCTGCGCTCTCACGAATGCGGAGTGAATCGATATTTCAAGACGCTCGGGTTCAGTAAATGGGCAAAAGGGGCTCAAAATTGCGGGGGGAGATGGGCAGACAGAGGGGTCCTGGGGGGTTGTGGTGGCTCACCTCCCTCTCCCGAGCAGGGCAGGTGAGAAAGCTTAGCTGCTTGAAATTCCTCCCTAAACTCGAATCAACCCAAAACACAACCCAGCTCCCCATAAAAGTGCGGTACTATTGCTTCTTAAAAATAAAAAAAAGAAAGAAAATAAATTCATAACACTGAGAGAAAACAGCCTTACCCTAATCTGAACTTTTCCTCCCAGAGAAAAGTGCCAGAAACGCCATAAAATTTCTTGGGGATTATTGTGCTTGGGGATGCTCAGACCCTGCAACCCACCTGGGATGCGACTGGCAGTCAGAGGTGGGGACAGGCTCGGCCAGGGGCAGCGAGCAGCAGCTCCGGGGGCCAAAGCCCTGCCAGGAGCAGCCGAGGAGGGGCTGCAGCATCCCCCGCGGCTCCCTGCCCGGGGCGGTGGGGAGTCGGTTTGCTGGTAGGGCAGTTGGCCTTACTCTGACATCAGAATTTTAAAACATATGAGAAGCAATAAAAGTAAACTTTAATCTCCTTTAAAATGTATTTCAAACTGGGGAATTAAAGCTGGTGAGGATTAGGAGGCGGTCAAAGAGTGCATTTCAAAACCGCTGAAAATCCGAGGATTTAAAATATATTAGCAAACAGAAGTGAAGCTTTGGAAAAGCTGTGCGGGAGGGACCGGAGCCGGCAGCGAGCAGCATCCCCGTGCTGGCTGTGCCTGGCATGAGGGGCCACGGGAGGAGTGGGAGATGCTGGGCCGGCAGGCTGTTGCCAGCATGGCGCGTAAAGGGAGAAATGAGAGCATGGGCTAAACTGGGGCAGAAATTCAGGCAGAATTTGCCTGCGGTAGCAGAGGGTTTCTTTCTGTTTCATTCCCCAGTTCTCTAACTTTTTTCCCTCTGTCCAAAATTTGTTTACCAGCTCTGATTTCCTGTTTCCATTTTGGCAAAAGGCATGGTCACACATAAAATTCCTCTGCCAGGGAGTCATGCTGAAGGCACCTTCAGGCAGAGGCTCGCTCAGCCCTCTCTGCTGGGGTCAGCTGGCAGTGGCGCCCGAGCTGCCTGTTTCATCTCCTCTGGGGGCTCCCAGGCTGAACAAGCGATGGTTTATCCACACGTAACCCCAGGGCGGCAGGGCGATGCGCTCTTTGGCAGCTCGCTCTTCCCAAGCATCTCCGTGGGGCTGTGAAAGTGTGCAGAGCCCCTGCCTGGGAGCCCTCCCGGACCTCGCCTCTGGCTCCTGCCGCCCTGGCCTTGAGACCTGCACCCCTAAACCAGCACCCGGGCTCCAAAGCTCCGTTAGCATGGGAGGATGCCACTGGGCGGAGGCAGGAGGAAAACAGCTGCGCGTCAAGAAGGGGCTGCTCAGAAACCTGTCGAGGATGGATAGGCTGGGGAAGAGTTAACAAGTCCTTGCAGTTTGGTCAGATTCCTCCATGTGCTTGTAAATGTGAAGCAATTTGCTTTCTGGTGGTTTTGGGGCTATTCTCGTGATGTCCGGCTTTTTCCTGAATTTCCCGCTCCCAGAGTCATGGGACAATGTGTGAACTCCTGCCTGCAGACACTGTGATGTTCTCCACCCTGTGGGCTGTGCAGGAAATTCTGGAAATAATTGAGGATGACAAGCATGAATTTTGCCAATGTGATTTATGCGGTTTTTTGCGTTTTTTTTTTAAATCCTCCAGATCCTCAGCCCTCCCAGTTGTGTTTTCCCGCCCCGAAGGTACGGATGGGGATGAAGGCTGCCGCCCCAGCGGTGATGATAACTAACTGCCTGCACCTTCTTATCCTTTCAACCTGCCCAGGCACCTGCATTGTCCCACCAGCAGCAAACGCAGCCATCCCACCAAAATCATTCAATCAGGGTCCCTGTAGAGATGTGTCAGCAAGCAGGGGGAGCCCGGCCCCCTCCTGCAGCAGAGCCCACTGCCAGGGAGGAGCGGGGCTCTTCCCCCCAGCCCCTCTCTGCTCGCCACTTGTCCAAATAGTCATAAATCACCAGCAAATTCCTGGGTCTGCTGGGGGGGTTTGGGCTTCAAAGGCAGCGAGGGGCAAACAGGAACCTTTCATTAACTGTGGGAAAAGCTTCCCTGTGCCTTGGACCACGTGAAAAGCCCTTGCCAGGTATTTGAAATGGTGGAAAAAAGGGGAAAAACATAAAAAAGGACACCAGCCACATCACAACCTGCTTGTCTGGTTTGCACCCCCGATAATCCGGGGAGGATGGCACAGTGGGAGCGATGGGACTCTGCACTTCTGGTGTTTATTGATGGGTTTGCACGTGTGTCATCCATTGAAGAGGGACACTACCTAGCAGCAATAAGCTGCTGGTCATTGCTTTTTTGCCCTCGGTTTTCTTCCTCGTTTTGTTTTGTTTTTTAAACATCAGGATTTTTACCACTGCAGGGGAAACAGGAGTTACAACAGGAGTCTGAGCTCCAAAGGGGCGACACGGTGTCTTCAGCTGGGATTGTCATTTCCTTCCAGTGTGACCCCAGCATCAGGCGTTTGACTTCCCAGGAATCAAGGTGAAGAAGAACAAACACGCGCTCAGACCAGGAAAATAATAATAATAAAAAAAAATAGAGCCCCTGAACTGCACGGGTGCTGGGGGCAGATCTTCTGAGCTGCCAGAGGCTGCTGGGGTTTGGAAAACTCATCAGTGGGCGGTCTGCCAGAGCTCAGCCTTGGAGATGGGTGGTCACCAACAAAAAGCAGAGAAAGAGAAAAAGGAAAAAGTCTACAAACAAATGATTTTCCATGAGGCAATGGGTATCTGTTTTACCACCCAGCTTAACTGCCGCCCTCCTGTTGAAAGATGAAATTACGGTGATATAACGAGGAGCCGTAGAAGAGCTGGCTCTGACAGGGGTGGGATGCCTGGATGTGTCCCCGGGCCAGGCACAGCTCAGCTGCAGCAGGCTCAGTGTGTCCGGGAGGCTTTGACCTTGTCCCTGTAAAGGAATGTGGTGGCACCTTCATCAGCTGCATCTCCAGGGCCACCCAAAGCAGCTGCATGGTGATGGGGAAGGACTGACAGTCACCTGCCTGTGTCCCTGTACTCTGGGATGGCTGTACCACCCAGGGCAACACCTCCTGCAGCAGCCTTTGCTCCATATATTTACCCCATATATATATATCGTCCCATATATTTACTCCATGTATCCCTACCTCTGCTGCAAGTGGGCCCTCTTATGATCTAAGAAAGTCAACAACCTTGAGGAAACTGAGAAGAAGGGAAGTTAAAAAGGAGAAAAAAAATCCGGTGTGTTTCCCAAAATGGTGAACTCTAAATGTGGTGCCTGCTCCCCGCCCCACCTCCTGCACATGTACAACAAAGTGATTTCCTTGACCCCCAGATACACAAACCCTTTGGATGTGGATGGCCTGGAGTCAGCAGAAGATGCACAACTGCCTGTAGTTGCACGGAACACAGCTTGGAGCAAACGAGCATCTGGAATTACAGACTGCGTTAGGCGTGTTCACACCTTCGCTGGACTGGGACTAAGTTCATCAGCCCCTAAACTCCCGGTTAGTCTGGATTTAGGGAAAGGCTCAGCCTCGTCACGCTCTCTAGGGAGCAACCTGGGTGAAGTGTCGGGGGAGGGGCTGAGCCCTGCACCCACCACACCTGTGCCCGACCAGCCCTGGTGCCCAGCTGCCCCGCAGCCTAGTTAAGCCCTCCCCAGGGTGCCTGCTCTTGGTCCTGGGCTGCCTTGCTGCTTGGGGAGAGTGCTGCAGTTTTCCTTAAATATGGCTCTAAGGGCACAGAGCTCTGAAGCCAGGAGCGGGGGCTGCACAAAGTTCATGATGGCTGAGCAGGAGGAAAGGTTTTGAAGATGATGCTGAAGCAGAGCAAAGGTAGAGCACGAAGATATAGGGGGAGAAGTAGGTATAGGAAGGCTGCAAAAGAGCCAGTGGCTAGTCTGCTGCGTGTGGGCAGGCTGGTGAAGAGTGTCAGGGCACGGCTTTCTGGTGAAGCTGTGACTGGTGCCGGCTGGGAGGAGGGAAGGTGGGAGCTGCTCTTGGCTCCAAAAGCAGCCCCGGGGAGCTGCCGGCGGGGGGGCGGGGGGGTGCAACTCCTCTGCGCCGGTGCCTGTGGCAGGTGTCGGTGCCGGTGATGCTGTGTTGGGAGGAGCTGGGCAGCTTGTTCCAGTGCCTGGCAGGCAGGGGAGATGCATAACCAGCCTGCAGGCTGGACTGGCGGCGCTGACCCGGCTCAGCTGCAGCCTCCCATTCCGCATTCCATGCAACGAACAGTTTTTCAGGACGAACCCCTGCTGCTTAAGAAAGCCTTCAGGCTGCTGTCTTGCAAATGGCAGAGCTTAAGTCGTCTCTTCTTGCTAACGAAGCGCCTTCTGCACGGTGCTGCGGTACTGGCAGCTTGCTGGTGGTGCTGGGAGGGTGCACGGGTCAATACTGGGGGCACAGAGGGGACATCAGCGCAGCTGGGTCGAGTGCTGAGGGATGCTGCTGCTGAGGCTTCCTCCTCTCGCTGTCACCTGCAGGGGATCACCCGGAGGGGCAAGGCCACTGTGAGCGCCTGGAAATCCTGCTGCACCATGTACGGGGCTCCTGGGTTTTGGTTTGTTTTTGTTAGCGAGTGATGGTGCTGTGGACCTGATCGATGTTTGGGTGTGGGTTTTTTTCTGGAAATAAGGAACAATGACTTGCACTGAGTTTTTGGAAGCTGGCCCAGTGTCTCCAGAGGACCTGGCTCTCAAATGCACTGTTGTACAGTATAATTGAGTTTATTTTAGCAGACCATACTTTCTGAGAAGCGTGGAGCCCTGTGCACTTGCACACACATGTGTGAGGGTACCGGTTCCCGCAGCTCAGCTGCACGTACGGCTGTGTCGTGTCTCCTCCCGGCTCTGGGGTTTTTGCCCTTGCAGGGGCAAAAGCATGGCACAGTGCATAACCCTCCTGCTCCGGCTGCCGAGATCCCGCCTGATGGGGCCGTGGCTTGGCCACTGCCTGCCGCAGGTGGGCACACGGATAACACCACACTTGGGCTGGCAGGACTAAGGAAGCCCCGTTTCGTGGCCTTGGAGGGATGAGGGGAGGAATCTCAGGCTGCTTTTCCTCTCCCTCCAGCAAATCCATGTGACAGCCCGGCAGGCGAGAGGCAGGGTGTGCTGGGGCTAAGGGGAACGATGTGGATGCTGTTGGCTCCTTGGGATGCACACTGAGCATCCAGCTGGTGCAGCGCTGGAGGGTCCCTTCCCTTTCAGCAGGAGCACTAATATAGGCTTTCTTCTCTGGACAATTGCTGGGTATCCTTTTATTCCCCCGCCCCTCTCCCTTCCCCACCCCCCACCCCCAATTTGTTGAACTCCAATTCTCTTTTCTGTCTGGCTAGAGCTGTGCAGCAGCCTGAGAAGCTATGGGGAGAGGCTTTGGTTTTGGTGGAGAGATGTACACTTGAGAGATTACACAAACCTCATTTCTTTGGGAAGCCAGGCTGAAAACCCACAATACTTATTTTCTTAGAAAATAAACCACTCCAATACATCAACTGTCTGCGCATAGGCGGGACGATCGCTGTTTAGCAAAATAACTATAATTTTCCCCTTTTCTGTCCTTCCAAAATGACTCTTCTAGGCTTGGACCTCGGGCAGCCTGTAAAATGCAGCCACCAAAAAAGCTTGGCGTACACAGATGCTGTTTATTACATTACTGCTGTGCGCTTCTGTGTCGAAGAGCTCTGAGTTCAGGGAAAATGGGCAAGTGGGATTTTTATTCCAGATGTGTTTAGTGTGAGCTCTGAAATCTTCCCATGTGGGGGCTTAGCTGCCTGCCCGGGGGCCGTGGGGGTACAGCAGCTCCCTGTCCTCAGGGCTGGCACCCGAGGTGTGGTTCAGGTGCAGCTATAGCACAAGTGCTCGGGTCCGGTGGGATTTGTTCACGTGGGAGCGGTGCCATGTGATGTGGCTGTGCTGCTGACAGCTCTGGTGACTGTCACAGAGGCTCTTTGCTGCCATGTGCAGACCGTGAGCTGTTCAGTTATTCTTTCTGGGAGAAGGGGTGGTCCAGGTCAGGAGAAATCAATGGTCAGGACTCACCGAATGATCCTCTGTGTGAGAATTAAAGTTGCCACTGAGCGTGGACACACCTGTGCAGACTTCTAGTTTCCCTTTAAATACTTGTGGCAGTAAATATTAGGAAGATGATGCAAGTTGTCTTTAAAATAGTATATATTTGTTATTGGTTTGAATGCAACTGGGGATGACAGCTTCTGGCACTTGAAGCTTGTATTTCTGATCGCTCTCTAGGAAAGAAACGGTGGTTTTGTTAGGTTTTGTGTCAGTTCTGCATGGCTCTAAGGCCCAGCACAAAGGGAGCCTTGCTTTGGAGGGGAAAAAAGGGTTTCAGACCTGCCAGGTTCAGAGTGGCGCTGAACTCAGCTCTGCCATCTCCTGGCTGATGAGCTTCCCCTGCAGCCTGGCTTCGAGGTCTGATGTCAATCAGCAATTTCTTACCCCAGTTGTGCAGGGTTAGCCCTGTCCTGTGCCTGAGCCAGTGGCAACTGGGTTTGGTTAATTGCTCACCAGCTCAATCCCCTATACTGCTGATGCCTGGGCTGTGGGACGGGGGCAGCAACTGGGGAAGAGCTGTACCTGCCGATGCTATGGGAGCAAGATGTGTTGAGAAGGTCCTGCTAGACTCCCCACATAGCCATCTTGGGCTCAGATCCCCCAAATTTAGATGCTTGAACTCTGGTGCACACACGAGTCTCACCCCAGACCGGGACGGTTAAATGGGCTCCCACGCGTGCTCCTCTGACTTCATGTGCTCGTACTGTTCTAGGTTGCTTTCTGGTCCCTGATGACTTAATTCATTGTATTTGGTTTATAACTTGCAGGCAGTTAATATTATTGGCAAAGAATAAATAAAAGGTGAATGGTGCCTGTGTTCTAGAAAAAAAAGCCATGCTGTTAAAAAATAAATAAATAAATTATAGGCACCCCAAAACCCAGGTTCCCTGGGTTTGTCCATGCAGAGGCTGAGGCTTTGCCTGGCCTCCTGCTTCTGAGTCTTGTACCTATCCTCGTTTGCCCAATTTAATCACAGTTATTCATTAGCCCAGGGGCAGCTGGTTAATGGCAGTGTGAAATCAGACTCTCCCTGCTGTCAGAGGAGGAATGTCTCCAGCTCTGGAGGTGGGATTAGGGCTCGCCGTAGTCCTGCCTGGTAGGAAGCCTCCTTCTCGGCGGCTTCCACCAACCCGCTCGGCTGTGTTCGTAAAAGTCGCTTCTATTATTTATACCACTGAGCTTGGAGGGTAGTTGCTGTACAGGCTGCTGAAGAGACCCAAGAGGCTCTGGTATTTTAAAAGGGGGGAAAAAAGGGGAGATTGTCTAAAAGTGCAAGTCTAGCAAGAGAGCTGAAAGTAGGACAAATAAAAATAAGTACTACTTATGGTAAAGCTGTCTATTAAAATTTCAATTTACCAACTTTTGTCCTTCATTAGGACTAATGGACAAAACCATCTCGGTCTCTTTTTTTTTTTTTTTTCTCTCCCCATTTGGTGTGTTTGTAGGCTTTTTATTAGATACCCCCACTGCAACGCTAAAACCTGAATTTTCCCTGGGTGGAGCTCCTTTTGTGATAAGGGTGAGACCATGACCTGTTGACCTTAGTGGCTAGCTTGCCACTGATCTCAATGCAGCTGGGATTTCACCCAAAACAGCATTCTATATGCTCTGGATTTTGCAAGCAGGCACTCATGTGTGTATATATATATCTATGTGTGTGTGTACATGTATATGTATGTAAAGCTTACTAGCTGGCATTGGTGTATTAAAGCTTAATCTTTCTTTCTGAGGGTTTTTGGGACACAAATGAGGTACAGAAATGCATATGTGCAGTTGCCTCCAGCCTCTTCTGCTGGTTAGGCTCACGTGCTCTGAGTCATGACCACCATCACTGAGCCTGATGGGTGCTGCAGAGAGCACCTCAGCTTCTGCTCGAGCACGATGAATCGGGCTGTAGCCGCACAGTCTGAGGGCTGGAGTGTTTCTAGATACTGGGCTGGATGGTGACTTCCACTCGGAGGGGCAGGGGGGGAATTATCTGCTCCATCAACCAGCTGTACTTTTGTTCAACCCAAAAGATATTGCTCATATTTACCTTTAGAACCTCTTAATCGGAGTAGAAAAATACACGTTTCTTCATTGTCCAGGATGGAGCAGCTAAGCAGTGTGGTTTGTGAGGCTGGTCCCTGCCTCGGAGATGTGCCCTTCATTTTTATCTCTCTTTGAACGCTCAGAGGAGCGGGCTGGGACTTGAGGCATGCGGTGTGAGTGTGCCGGCAGGAAATCTGTGTCAGAGCTGGATTATGAAACAAGAGCTGCATCCTAGCCTAGTGCTTTAACCACAAACCCGCGCTCTCCAATAGACTTTTTTTTTTCCCTTCGTGTCCAAAACCCATTCAAGTGTCTGGAGCAGTTGAACATCTGGTATTAACTGCTCATCCCAGGACTGGGTTTTGGAAAAAGAGCTGAAACCACTGGAGTAGTCATACCCCAAACAGATGAGTTTATCCCTCTAACTGACCATTTTGTTCCAGTTTCTTCTGTGTTTCTCACTCTTTTGCTGTCTGTCCCCTTCCAGGAGCAGCCAAGCCATGTTTTTGAACGACTGTGGCTGTGTGCTGGACAAGGGCTGGGAGAGGATCACTGCTGGAGGAAGAGTCATTATGGAGATCAGGTAAGGTTTTACCTCTTGTCTTTGCTGCTGTTGTCTTGGTAAAAAAACCAGCTCTGGCTCAGAGCAATGATTGCTTCAGCCCAGCATCCAGTGGCTGATACTCGTCAGTGATAAAAAATTAGGTCCAAGAGCTCTTCCGCTCCGTGCCACTGGGTACGGGCAGGAGCTGCTGCTCTTGGGCTGACCACATCAGTCTGCCGTGGTCCAGGAGCGGTGTGAGGTACCGCGTGTGGCTGACCTGGTGCCTCCGGGTGCACGTGCTCCTCCCCGCTTCTGCTGCAACGCCTGATGTCCGTGGGGCTTGCAGGCAGGTGGGGGTTTGCAGGCAGGAGTCGTGCTGCGTGGTGCAGCACAACGGCAGAGGTGTTGGTGTCTGAGCTGGTCTGGGGGAAGCAGCATGACACAAGGCAGGTGCCACCAGCATCCAGCGCAGGGCTCGAGATGTACAGCAGCTTAAAGGAATAACGGGAAAGCTGGGGGGTTACCATGTAGAGGTGCCATTTCCATCCAGTGCGAATGTTAGCATTTTGATGTCTTTCACCCTAGAGCAGAGCAGAAAGTCCAGACCTGCTTGTCTGGTGCCACAAGAAGTTCAGAATTGTGTATTGCTATAGGAAAGTCATCCTGTTTTCTAACCAAAATATTTTGGGTTATTCAAGCCTGAAACATTTGGGCTCAAATGATGTTTCCAAGTGAAATTTCACTTTAAAAATATCTTCTCATAAAATAAAGGAAAACATTGTTTGAGTTGGAGATGTTGATTTTGATGGAACTGCCTCTTTTGATGAAACAGCTTTTCAGCAGAAAGTGTTTCACCAAGAGGACTCTTAGGAAATACCACTCTGCGCTTCTGTGGACACACTTTTCAGCTTTAAATCATGGTGTATTCAAACATCTTCTCACAAAGGCAGTGCTGCATACAGGCTGTCTTGGTGAGCTGGAAGGGGACGTTGCATTGAATTGTAGTTTAACAAGATACATCAGGGCTTGAACTGTGGCTGGTGTCTGTTGAACAAATGTGCTTCCACACTGTAGTGAATATTATTGTGAGGACGCACAAGGGTGATGGGAATTAGATCAGAATTACAATTTTGCCTTGATTTTTTTTTTTTATGCCTTGCTTTGAAATAGGCATCATCCCATCTTCAGTCAGGGTCTCAGATTTAGGTATCTCTATTCATGGGTTTTGAAGTAAGAAGGTGGAAGAGCAGCTCTGCTAAAATCTGCCTTGGGTTTTCTGTGGGCTTTTACGGGGACAGGATTTCACCCTCCAGCACGAGGCCATGCGAGCAGGTCTTCCCAGGCATAGCTTTCGAGGTGGGAGTTTCGTTCCTGCTTTACCTTCACCCTTACTAAAGCAGAGGCTTGACTGCATCCCATCTGGAGCTCTTCAAGCCCAGTTTCTTGGTGTCCTCTGTCTGGTGCTTCCTCCTGCCTAAGTTTCGCCAGTGAGCAGCAGAGCATGGACAAAATGATGCTGTGTGAGGGGCTCTGTGCTGGCAGGTGGGGGCTTTCTTTGGGCAGTAGGTGTTGCAGCATCGAGCTGTGTGCAACTTGACTAGATGCCTGCTGGAGGAAGCTGATTTATTGGGGGTGGGGGGGCGGGGTAATGGGGTGCTATCCTCCTGTCCCTGTTTAATGGCTGGGGACCGGCACGTTGATGTTATCCTCGCAGCCTTTTTATCACATCCTAGCCCTGCCCAGTGACCCTAGGCGAGCAAGCTCAAAGCGAACAGCAGGTTTAGGCTGGCGTTGCTCTGCCTGTGAGTCCCTTCTCAAAACAAGGACAAATCTTAATACTGACAGACTGGACAACCTCAGAAAGACACCAGTAAAAATAAGACCTCCCCACATGACTGTCCCAGTGCAGATGCTTTAGCCTCTGGGAGGGAAGGGATGAGATGATTATTTTTTTTTATTTAGAACTGAATGAAAACCATAGATCTGGGCAGAAAGTGTGGTTGGGAGAATGAGGAGTGATTTGGGAAGCAAGATTCACCGGTGCCTCTCCTGGAAAACAGTTTTTATTTAACTTGAAAAACATGCCAATAACAGAAAACATAACTCATCTCGTGAAAGTTATGGTTGGCTGTAAAAGAGAATACAGAAAATTTTCCTACTCAAGCTGAAATGTTTTTCTTTTAATTCTCTGGTATTCTCTCTGCAGCATTATAAACTCTAATTCATGTCTTGGCCTGGGCTGCAAGATCTAGCTGTGCTTAGCAGAACGGGGTCCACTTTCAAAATTTTTGAGATTTTAAGTCACACACCTTCCCTAGCACTAAAACCCACCATATGTCAGTTGGGGCGGGGGGGGGGGGGTTGCGGTTATGAGACCTGTGGGGTAGGGGAAAGGCGACGTGGAAGCTTGGTAGTTAAATAGGTACCTAAAGGGGTTTTAAGTGCTGCATGTTGGTTTAAATATCCTTTTAAAAAAACTAATATTGTAAACTGAGATGGGTTCCAAGTTCAGGGGATTGCAGATGTCATTTATTTTCTTTCCAGGTAGTTCTCTTAGACCATATAGTTCCGGCTGTGATTTAACGTCGAGAGGTTAAATGGAACCGTATGCAATTAGCCATTGGGCAATATAATGATGTGGATTTCAAAGCACGCGGAGCCTCCCCCAATTTTTGTTAGGAAATGACTTCCTCTGAAGGTCCCTTACGTTTTTAGAGCTACATAACCCATCAGCCTCATTTCCCCGCTGGACCCCCACCATATGCAAAAGATGTCTCTGCAGATACCGGGCTCTCCGGGCAGGGCAGGGCTTGCTGCCACCCGGGGACGGGGACCCAGGGATGCCGGGTCTGCTCGTGGAGCTGGGCGAGGTGCGACTGCCCTCACCTTCCTGCGCCATCCTCAAGGCTGGACCTGGCACCCTGTTGGATGTGTCACCATCTTGGGCGTTGTGTTCATTCTGAAATAGTGTGAAACAAATGTTTTGGAAACTGCCAAGGAAGAAAATGAAAAATAAATACATCCCAGTTATGTTTTCGTGCTGCTCCCTTGAAGCCCACAGCATCATCTTAGTGTTTGGGGGTTTTTATGCCTTCCTTCAAACCACTGTGCATCAGGGTAGCACATCCACCAGAGCCTCTACTCCGTTTTGTGAAACACTTTTAATTCCATGAAGACTCTCTTGTTTCCTGAAAATAGGCTCTGACCCACACTTTCCCGTCCACTCCACATTCACCCGGTAAGCACATCACATACTGTATTGAGTATAACTCCAGTGCCCCGGACAAATGAACACAGAGCATTAATTGTGGCTTGCTGCCTACCCAGATGGTAGTTGCACGTTATTGCCATGCTTGCAAAGTCAAAAGCTTGGACGTTTACTGTACACGTTAACAGGACTTATTCCACAGACTCGTAATAAATCTTTATAACCACATGTGGCTGAGTTATAAATATCTGCAAAGAGCAGGGGGAAAAAAAAAAAAGGCAACCATCCAGCATACAGAAAGGTGTCTTCATGGTTTTAAGGGTTTGATACTATTTTTAAGCGTTTGATAGTATTTTTGAGATGGTATACTTTATATATACTTTATATATATATTTTTATATACGTTATATATTTATATATATACTTTATACATTAGTGGGAATGTAATATTTCAGGAAGTGAAGGGGAATTACCCTGGCAATCTAGCGGATCGGGGATATGGACAAACAGCCTGAAGGAATACTCAAACACAATCTGTAAAGCCTTCAAAACATCAATTCCTTTAGTTATGTGGAGAGATCTCTCATACTCCTAGCCTGAAAGCCAGAAGTTTAAAAGCTCGGCGGAGCAGCCCCAGCGCCCCGTCCTTCCCCAGGCTGTGGTTTGCTGCATCCAGCAACAGGTTGCTGCTGCGAGCCCTTGTCCCAGCTTCACCGCTGCAAGGGCAGATTCTCGAGCCTTTAAATGCCTTGCTTATAGACGGGGGGGAGAGGAGCCAACAAAGTTCAGGGATGTCAAAGCGCTTAAAAAAAATAAATAAAAAAATTTACTAGAATAAAATAAGGAAATGCTGATTTCCTTGTTTTTATCTTGGAGCTAAGCATTTGAGCGAGCATGGATGCGGTGCTCTTCACCTTGCAGGAGTCTCCCACCCAGGACAGTTGTCTAACCGTAAGGTTTTCTAGAAGCCTGCCTGGAGCCGAACCCTTTCGTGGCAGAAAACAGATGTAGCTCTGATTACTATCTTTTTTTTTTTCCCCTGGTTAAAAATACTGTCTGTTTGCTTTCAGGAGATAGGCTGTCCTTGCAGGCTCTCCTGGACCTGTGGCATCTCTGCTGCTGGATGGCCAGGTTGCTGATTTTCCAGTGACAGCTCACAGTTAATAATAAGGAAATGAATGCAACAAAGAGCTCTCCTATGAGAAAAAAGAAACAGCACAGGCGAATGCTAGACAGGCTAGACAGCTATTCATCTGATGTTCATAATTCATAAAATATAGATCGTTTGCAAAGTAAATGATTTATCATAGAAAAATAAAGCATGGTTTCCTATAGGCTCCTTCTCAGAAACCCTGCATTTATTTACCTTCACAGCATGGCTGTTTGGAAAATGTATCTCTCATGAAATATTAAACACGCTTTCTATTTTTGAAGGACTGTCAACATTTTGGGGAAATAGAAATAGAATTAACTAAAAAGAAATCTGGAAAACTGCAAGCGAGGAGGAAAGCTGCAGGGTGTTTTTTATCTTTTAGCAGGGGCAAGTTTTGCAAGTAAGTTGCAAAAGTCAGAGAAATGTTATTTATTTTTTTTGGTGGTGCTCCCTGATTAGCCACAGTTTAAAAGATCTAAATGTGTTTGTGCAGGATATCTTCCTCGAGGTCTGATATTAGTACCTTATGCTGGAATACTACCGTACCAAATTCCCTGTTTTCCTCCCGATACAGGCGGTGGGGCTGCGGGGCAGTTGGGAATGTGCCGGGGGAGGATTTATGGCACTTGCTGCCTGCCAGTATTCAGCTGAGAGCGGCTCTTATTTTAAATGATAGCTGGATATATTTTATCCAAAGTATTGCAATAATAGAAATACAACGGTGCGTGATCGTTTTCATTTTGCAATGGAGGTAATCGGGGCTTTTAAAAAGCAGAAGAAAGTTTTGTTTCGGTGAGCTGGGTACTCGTTTCTAGGTGAACAAGATGCTCTTTTACAGGGGCCACTTTTAGCAAAACTGCGATTATTTAATTACTGAGAAAAGCAGCGCTGCCAGTAAAATACGATTGAATTTGGACAAAGAGCTATAGGGTTTATTCTTTTTTATTTTTCCCCCTCAAAGATGTTTCTCTGCGCACACCGAGCTTGTATTTGCACAGTGTTACATACCTAATTGACAAGCCATAAGGAGCTCAGCAGTGAAATAAATACCGCACGCTATTAATGTTTGCCTTCACGTATGAGCTAAAACGTCCTTTCTGGGCTGTTCGGATAAGCTCTTCCAATCAGAGCTTAAGACCTCCCCATCCTTAATAAATGTTTATTATTTTAATAATATTTTAAAATAACTTTATGACATCTGGAAGTGGCACCTATTACTACATAAGGCAGTCACCCTCTTTCTGGAGTAGGGGGTCTCTGCTTCAGCAAGGCTGGCGGAGGCTGGAATATCTTCCAGAACTGGGAATTTCCTGGCAGTGGCTGGTTTAAGCTGTTTTATTCAGTGTATAAGTATCATGGATTTACATAATAAGTGTATGAAAATTTTTTTTCAGTCTTGCAGATACATGAGAAGTATCTGATTGCCACAAGCCTCTGGAAATATACAGGAGGCTGCGTTTGTCTGAACAGGGTTTGCGCCAAGCGATGCCATGCCAGGCTGGTAAATCAGAGCTTCAGGACTTCCAGCACAGCCATTTGCTCCTCTTATGCCCAGTTACATTAAGTGATGTTAATTGCTGTCAGAGTGCCTTCATTCTGCCAGCCGCAAGCTTTCAATGGAACTGGTTTCAGGGTTTGGTTTTCTTTTTTTTAAAGACCTTTCACATCTGATTGAATTCAAAATTAGTCAAGGCAATATTTTCCAAAGCACCTACTTGCAGGTCAGTGCTTGCTGATGTAGTATTTCTCACGGGCAATGTAATACCGTTTTTCTGAAGCCCCAGGTCTTGGAGTCATGTTATTTGAGATTTTTGTCCTTTTACTTTAATTTCCTAGTAATTTTGGTTAATGGAAATATGAAAAGCGGGGGGCTCAGAGAAGCTGAACCTCTTCTATCTTAAGTTGAGTTGGACCCTTTTGGGGATGACAGGTGTGCTGCTGTGGCTGCGAGAGTAACGCACTGTGCTGCTCTACCTGCTGAATGAGGGGGAAAGGAACCGGAGACAGGTGTACACATGGGGAAGCTGTGCTGGGACAGGCGAGTGGATTTCTCCTGGAGGAAGGCTTGTCTCATGTAGCCTTCGAGACTGGTGTTACTTCTAATCGCTCTGTATTGGACTGGCACATCTCCAGCAGGAGAAGGGAGTTCAGCCTGCCCAACATCAGGCATTTATTAAGTGCTGGTACGGGAGCCTCAGTGCCTTTGTCCCCTCAAACGGACACAGGCGCTGGCACTTGGCGATGGGCTTCCAGATTAAGCTGATGAACTAAGTCCCTAGTTTCCCAGTGAATAGAACTCCCCAAGTACCAGCCCACCCGATCCCTTATGCTCTGGGCTTTTGGGTTGCCTCCTGGGGGCTAACACACAATGTCACGTTACACCGTACTCCGTGCTGCCGGTTTGTTCCCAGCTGTAACTCTGCCTATGTTTGTGTTTCTAAAAGCGATTAAGGCAACAAACTTCCAGCCCACTCCCCCCCAAGATGGGTTATATGCTGAGGAAGAAGAGGGACTGCTAACTAACTTTAGGAGGGGCTGTTGTTGGTATTTTTCCTGTGGTAAATCTTGCATTTGGCTTTGCACAGCTTAAAATCTTCAGGAATAGGGAGGGGAAAGATTGAAAAGAAAATGAAGTCGCTGAAAAGCAGTTTTCCCCCTAAACTGGGGAGAGGATGGCCCATTCCCAGGGCTTTGGTTGTGTGGTTTCCTGGGTGGAACATGAGTTTTTGCCCAGGTCCTCCATGTGCCACTCAGCTGCCTGATGGGCCGGTCCGTACCGCTCGTCTGTGACTTCTCTGTTAATAAATAAAGTCTGGTCCTCAGGGGAAGCTTCCCTTAGAGCTGCTGGGAGCCTGCCCTGCACATCTCCGCAGGGCTGCCACAGCCTCTGGGCATGATGCAGAGCTGCTCCTCAGCTGTCGTAGCTTATAGCTGGTATATTAAAGTAAACTGCCTCTGATTTCAGTTTATTTTAAAACACCAGGCTGTAAACCAAAGCAGTTTAATCTACTGACAGATGTGAATCAACACCCTGGAAAGCTGGGCTCTGCGCTGGGGCAGCCGAGGTACCAGCTCCAGCCCTGAGTTTTCTGTTGCAGCACAGGTGGAGGGCTCTGATTATTTTTTTTTAAATTCAATTATTTGCTGGATATTGATGAGATCTGAACTGATGCTTTGGAGAGAGAAGCTGGCTTCTGTAGGGGCAGGCTGAAGTCAAAGCAGTGTGCCAGTAGTATCGAATGCACCCGCCGGCCCTTCAACATGTGGGTGACTTTGTTACAGTCTGTTATTTACAGACGTTGCCACACATGTCTTCCTACATAAATTGATTCGTAATATGAAAAAGCAGAGTCATATGTTTAGCCTTAGAGAGCTGCTTGTGTGCTTTGTTCAAAGGGATTCGCTTGCTGAGCTTAGATACGCATTTTGTGCCCCTTGCGGTCTTTAACCAGTTAAAAAAAAAAATTAAATGTTATGTTATTGGTAGTAATAACAAAAAGTATTCCCCCTCTTCTACCAGCAAGCGTTCAATCTGGAAGGTTTCAAGTGCGTGCATGTTTCAGTCACCCTTATTTCATTTGTCAGGCGAAGGCATGAGGAGCGCTTTGCAGTCGAGCTACGCCTGGAAAATGACACCGCTCGGCATGCGTTACCATAGGCAGAGCAGAGGAGGTGGCACGTTTATCTGCGCACACTTGGGTATTTCATGTGTCGGTGGTGATAAGCATCAAAATCTAAAATCTCGGACAGAGGCAAGGGGAGGGCGGGGGGGGTCTCTTGGCTGCTGCCGGTGGCACGGGCTGCATCCACGACTTTGGCTTCGCACTCGGGATAAGCACCACGAGCCAAGGCTCCGGCAGCGCGCCGCTCCGGCGAGCGAGGAGGGAGCTGTGCTTCCTGCAATCTGGAAGGCTGTGCTAATGAAGATCTCTCCGGGCATATGGATCCCATTTGTAAGCAGCGGTGAGAATATCCAGGTCAGGCTGTATATGCTGGGGTGTCTGTCTGTCCATCTGTTTTCACATGACTGGCGAATGATGGAACCCTCCAGACCCAAAGGATCGTAAATCTCCGCGACGAGCGTGGCCGCTTTTCCCATCTGTCATAAAACAATGAATTAAATTCATGCCTGTCAAAATACGCCGCTGCGAGCTCGCCTTCTCCTGCGGCCGGAGGAATACAAAGCCCCATCTCATTGCTGTAATTTATGGCCTCCCGGGGAGATTTGGGTGATTAGGGCTTGGCCCACCAACACGCAGAAAAACAGTAGGAACTCCAATAACTCCAAATGGAAATCTTGGGTCAAATTTATCAAACAAATCAGAGAGAAATCTATTTCTGTTTGGAGAAGGAGGGAGATATATTACATGTTTAGTAGACGAGTACAGCTCTGGAACATTTGGCTATTCGGTATTTGTGAGTTTTGGAATTTCTAGCTTAAATAGTATCACCAGAGGACATGTGATGTATTAGACGTGAGCACATTTTTAGCCAAATAAAATATACAACTGCAAGCAAAGAGGTTTTTCAATGTTAACAACAACATATTTGTGCAAATGATGTAACTGAAAATTTTCTAGGTAGGACTTAAAAAAGCAGAGTGGTTTAGTACTGGGAAAATACACAGGGGGAAAAAAAGATAAAATATGTTAGAAGTGGATGACAACAAAACCAGAGCCAGGGGAGAAGAAGGTGATAAGGTGCCGTTATTTCACTTAGAAATTTATGCTGCTGGTTAATATTTGATATTTGGATAGACTTTTTTTTTTTTTTTTAGATGAATCCCTTATTTTGCCTGAACAAGACCAGTAATCCAAAACATGCACCGGCTGTCCCGTTTCCTACCAAAAATACTGTTTGCTGTTAGAGATGTGCTGAAAAACAAGCACAGATAAGTGAGGGCATGTGATGAAAGGCACATGTGCTCCTGCTCTGCCGGGGTGTCCTGGCACCCACCCCAGTGCCGGGGCTCCTTTGTGACTGCCTGAGGATGTCCCTGGTGTGGTGAAGCCCCCCCCCTTTCCCCCCCGGGCGGGCAGGGCAGGGATGCTCCTGGATGATAAACTGGTGTGATAGCTGCTGTGCTGCAGCCCCATGTCTCTGCCAGATGGGATGTTATTGATACGTGTTTTAAGTGGCGTGCGTGTGCTGGCAGCTGGAAGGGGGAGATCTGCTGGTTCCTACCACGGCAGGAACAAATTATGGGGGGAAATAGAGAGGGGAGAGGGAGCCCAGGGCAGCGCCTGGCAGGAACCCGGGGTGCGCAGGGGAGCACCGTGTGTCTATTTGCCTTAAGAAATTATTTAGCTGGTGGAGCCGCCTGCCACGAGGTGTGCAAGAACCGAGTAAGGTTTTTCGCAGATCTGGTACTCAAACAGGCTGTGAGGGCATCCATATTGCAAAAAAGAAAAGAAAAAAAAAAAGTTAAAAGGGTTCTGGAAAGATGTTTATTTGAGTTATTGCTCTTTGTTGCCATGTACCTGGACTGGTGTGTCTGATCCATCATTTGTTAAAAAACGCCCCACTGGGTTTTCTCTTGGAGGTCGATGGGCTTTAGACAGGCTGTGATGCTTCTGTGTGACCCAGTATCCCCATCAAGGGGTTCGCTGGAATAGCCCCTCGGTAATGGGAGACAGGACTTATCCAGCATCTGTGTATATTGCAGGCACATTAAAATAACACTTGAGAACTGGGGAGGGGAAAAAAATATCCCTGTCCTAATTGCACTCCATTAGCCTCTGTAGGAGAAGTAACCTGTGTAATCTAAAGGCACGGGTTTATTGGTTTGCACTTCGTAAAATAAGTTGCTGTTAGTTTTATTGCAGCCTTGGTTTTTCTGTTTAATGGGGGGAAAGGTAGTTCTTTACATGACGGCCTCCATTACCTGTCCAAACTGCGCCCAGGCTCCATGCCGCAGCCTGCTCAGCTGCTTGCAAGGATCTGTTAAATAGGAACACATGTGTGGAGGGGGGAAGACTGCTTTTGTCATTTCTGCAAGGCTGCTCCTTTGCAAAGGCAGGGGTTATGCAAGCTACCGTGCTTGCACCTTGGCAAAGCCACAACAGGGGACCCGGGCAGGGCCCTGGCACTTAAAGAGCAGGAAAAAAGCGGGATGCACCATGCAGCGCTGCCCCAGCGCAGGCTATGAACAGCGCGGAGGATGCGTCAGCTCCTACCGAGTCACCAGGGCTCAGCCCTTTGGGAATATAGGCTGCTCATTTGTGTGTTATTTATGTGAGGCATGAAAGGCTTTCTTCACTGTAGGAATAATAATTAAAGATTAAAAAGTTGTTCTTGTCCCAAACTGGGATAAAAAGTGGATTGCAATATAACTTGTGCACCCAAAAGTTTCGGAGAGTAGTGGTTCTGGGTCGCTTAAACTGGGCTGTTTTGATCGGTTTAACAAGTCTCCCTTCACCCACCGCCCATTATCATTTTTAGCACATATAATTAGCTTACATCTGAAAAGGAAAATCCTTTGAAAACCAAATGGCGTTTCAGAAAGTAATGAAATAAGATTAACATTTTTGTTTTCAGAAGTTGTTCGTAGAGGGGAAAGAAAAACGTTGCTACTAACCCCTTCTCCTGGAAAACGTGGATTTTTCACAAACTGCAGATACCTTTTGAAATGGCATCTTGTTCTCTGACTTTCCTCATTTGGAAAGGTATGACAAAAACTGTTAGGGAGGGAATGGAAAATCACGCTGAAGAGATATAGGTAACCCAAGAATGGCAATCAGCTCTTGGCTGAGAGGTTTTAAGCATATGCCTGCCTTCCAGTCGGTAAAACTTGCCACAAATGCAATACTGAACCCATCAGCGAAACACAAGAGAGGCGATGCTGCAACAATGCTGAGCAGGTGCCATCAGCTTCTTTCAGGGTTTTAGATACTCCAGAAAATCTTCCCTAGACCCATGCCACCAAGCTCCTGGGTACCACTTCCCAGTGGGGATGCATTCCATCGCGGGGCTTCTGGCTTGGCTGTGAGTTGTCCCTTGGCGCAGCTCGTGGCTTGGCCGGTAAAACCATCACAGAGCAGCTTCCCAGCCATCGCTTCTGGGCATGCCCGCTCCTGCCTTGTTCTCTCCCTCCCATCATGGAAGGAAAGCAGCTGTGGGATTATTATATTCTTTTCATGTAGTGAGAGGAAGCTTCACAAGCAAACAGGAGTGATGAAATACAGTCCTGTACTACTTAGGTTCTCTGGGAAGGAGCATTTGCCTGGGGAGTGCTCCTGGTGCTGGGGGAAAGTGTACTGAGAGGTGGCTGGGGAGCAGGGTCGCTGCAGAAGTCTGATACAATTAATTTATGTGGCAAAAGGAACTACTTACAGTGGTGAGGAGAGAGAGGAACTGATGAAGAGTAGGTATTAATACAGAAAATAATTACAAGCACCATCAGGAAAGCAAACATACCTCTTGTGTGGCTTGAGTTCCTGCTTTGTCTCTCGTTTACCCGTGAGGCAGAGCATCTTGCATGTCTGCGGCGTGCGGGAGCACCTGGCAGCTAACCTGTGAATTATGCTATACAAGGCATCGGTTATTTATGACAGCCATCTCTGAAAACGAAGGCAAGGGTCCCACGCCTGGCAGTAATTTCAGTATTTCGGAAATAGTTTAAGTGTATGGTAGCCACGTGGAATCAAAGCCGCTACAAATCATTTCCAGCCGCCTGGAGCAGCAACCTGTGCCGACACCTCCAGTGAAGGTGTCCCGCCCGCGGCCGCCCGCCCAGCCTGCCTCCGCCGGGGCAGGCAGCACCGGGCTCAGCCCCAGCACCTCCGAGGTCTGGCTGAAACCAAGGGCATTTTGATCAGACTCTAAATCTAGCTTTGAAGATCTTGCCTCATTTTTATTTATTTTTTAATTTTTTTTTCAACTGAAGTTCAAGCTGGTGGGTATTGTAGAAATCAAAGTTTGGGGACCGTGCAAAATGCAGCATATTCCTCATTTCCATAGAGGGGTCGGGTGTAAATGCCTCTTGTTCTCCACAGCAGCCCACAGGAGGGAACCAAAAAGCTCCCTTTAAATAGGTGCAGATTTGTTTGTGACCTTTAAATTAATCCTTTAAGGATTTGGTGAAGGAACCAAATAGGGAAAAAGTGGTTCACAGCCTTTGGCTACCTCGAGGCAGGTTTTAGCCGTCCGTCGGCACAGCTCTGTAGGGCTCAGCAAGCCACCCTGGCTCAGCTCGACTCGGTTCAGTGCCTCATATCCCAGGTAACGGGAGGAAAAAATGAGGTTTGAAAATCTGTCCTGGATGACAGTTTATAGCGTTTCAGTGATTTTTTGCTTTGCGTGTACATGGTGCAAAATGTGCAAATGTTTGCCAGGCTGCTGGGCGCCTGGAGGCCCTGGGTCCTTCTCGGAGTACGAAAGCTCCAGGAGAAACTGCAAGACCCGGGGGTGAAACCTCAGCGTCTGCAGAGTTCATTTCTTTACTGAACAGACCGCGTAGCTAGAGGAGCACTTATCCAACAGACCTCGGGGCACCTTTGCATTCATGTTTTAGATTATTTTGTCTTTCTTTTTTTTTTTTTTCCTGGCAATGATGTGATTTTTAGCATTGCTTGTGCTACCACAACACTTGCTAATTGTCCCATAGGCTGATGAAGCCAGGGGTGTAAATGATTTTCTGAGCCTGCCTCCTGTTGGATTTTCAGATCCTCAGCTGAGAGAAAGAAAAAGCCTGGCGTGGCTTCCCTTCATGCTTTTTCTATAAATTCAAATGCATATATTTAAGGTCTCTCTTACCAAGGGGTGCAACGTGTGCCTGTGCCTCCTGCCCATATAGACAATGTAAAGGCGTTAGAGTATCAAGGATGCTCAACATTCAGGGTAAAGCCCTCTGAAGTCAAGAGAGAGAAAAACAAGGGAGTAAGGCTCCCAAAGTTCATTCCGACAGTTATTTTTAAAAATAACTCTTTATATTTACCTTTCTTATGTTAAACCACAGCAGAAAACACTTGTAACTCAATGTAAGACACTTACACTGTTCAGCTTCAGTCATGCAGCTCAGGCATATAAACGAGCTCCAGGTTTTATATGCAGTTCATTCTTCATATTGCCTTTCTTGGCTTGTTTATGTTAGCTTAGCCTCCATCAAAATGATGTCTTAATTAAATCTGAAAAATGGACATTTGACTTTATTTTAAGTGATGATTTCATTCTGCCACGGGTATAAATTTAAGTTATACATAACAGACATGCACTCTGCACAGCTCATTCCTGGATTATATATATTATTTAAACGATAGCATTTTTTCTCTCCATATTTTTCAGCTATTTGTTTGAAAAAAAAATCAAAACCAAAACCACACAACAAAACCCAAGCCAGCCACCATGCTTTCCGCTCGCATTGAAATGCAAGTCTGTATGAGATTGCTAGCCCTGTGTCTGAACGATGGCTCTATAACGTAGAGTGTAAATCGGCATTGCTCTTCGAGAGCAGATCCTGGGAGTAATGCTGTGTGTTCAGGCTGCCTCTGCTGTGAACCTCAAGTCATCTGCACCAAGGTGTCAGGTCTTGTAGGTAATGGGGAGCCCCGAAATGGGGGTGAGCTGCCTGTTTGGCTGCTGGTCAAGGTTACAGCCCCCAGCCATAAGGCTAATCCTGATATTGGGATTTCTCTCATGTCCTGCACTGAAGGTGTCCATGGACCTTGATGGGTGACTTGTGGAGGGAGGAGCAGCGCTGCATCCAGCCCCCAAGCACTCTCGCTGAGGGTTGCCTTTTTGCCCTGGGTTTTGTTTAAAGGTTGTGCTTTCCTGTCTGCAGAATTTGTGCGTTTATGAGAAAATAAATGACCCAGCTACAAAGTGCCTCCTCTTTCCCCCCACAACTATCCAAGTCCTGTTTGTGGGCGTTCTGGATTTTACATTTCCAGCAACTGTGTCTGCCGTGCCTCTTGAATGATCCCTCCTCCACCAAATAGAGAACAGAGGCCTTTAAAATGTGGAAAATTAAGAAAATGCAGAACACATCATTAAATCATATACTCAGGAAGCTGTGGCAATCTTTCCTTTCACTCACAGAAGGTCCACTATAACTGAAATCTATATTTTAATGATTTCCAGTTTGGATGCCCCCAATGTGCAATAGAGAACCTCCACTGTTTGCTGTAGAATAAAAGGGAAAATTGGGTGGTAAAAAGAAGAATGCTGCAGCTAATGCAGAACAGTTGCACGTTTATATTCCACATTGCCCTGAGCAAAACTCTTCCTTTTATTTCGGAGAAAAAGCAATTGCTTTCCTCCCTGGGTACAGCGGTCTCGCTCACGTTCTGTTTACTCATCGGCTCTGACAGGTTTACTCGGAGCCGCTTTTTGAAGCAGCTGCTCTCCCAGCATCCGCTGGCCTTGTTAACTCTGTGCGTGGCGAGGCCACAGCACGTAAAGCTCCTCTGGCCTTTCAAGATGCCAGGCAGGCGGGGGGACTGCTGACATATTTTGGTTTTTTGCATCGCATTTCCAATCACAGAGGGCTGGAGTAACTCCAGACTCAGTTTTGCTGAGGTTTCCCTCCGCCAGGCATCCATCACAGCATGCAGCATCCCTTAAACCTCCCCAGCCGCTCCTCAGGCCAGCCCCGGGGCAAAGCCACTGGCTTGTTTCAAGTGAAGGATTGGCACATCCTATTTTCTGTTTTCAGGTCGACCTGTGGTCTCCTGCTTCAGTCTATTTACTTGCCAAGTACAGCAGGTCTGTATTATGGGCTTATTTTTGTCAATACTTTTTTTCTTTTTCCCCAGCATGCTAATACACTGGTTTTCTTCTGGAACTGTTGAATCTCACCAAAGATTTCCCTTAGAAAATTAAGAGCATAAAAAGTTATTTTTTTTTCTGTTTTCAGACAAAACAATTTATTAGTCACATAACTATATATTTATATATGTATGCATGCGTATATGTACATGCATTGCTACACTCCCTTTTCTCAAGCAACCGAGGTAACAGACATTTATTTTTTATGAACTGGAAACTATCAGATATACAACCATTGCATCTGACAAGGAATGATATCATGTTGACACATGCTACTAGCTGAGGAAAGGCTGTCGGCAGGGAAAGAATATAAATTAGAAAACTGAATGTTAAATAGCCTTTTAACTAAGGTTTAATATTAAGGTGTATTTAGCGATAAGGAATAAAAATCAAATTGTGGTCATAGGAGCAGGGCTTATTCTGGTTTTCTCACTATTTCAGTGCAAACTGATAGTGATTGGCAAAACAGCATTTCTGGGATTTAAGACTTAACCATGCTAAGACTGGGTACGGGGCTCAGGGGCTCGTAGCCTGGGGAACGCCCTGTGCCTCCATCCCAAAGGGGAAGGAGCTCTCCTTGTCCCTCGGTGGCTGGTGGCAGGGGCCAGAGCTCTTCTGCTGAGGGCGTTTGTCACCTGCTGTGCTGTGCAGGAGCCGGGCTGCGCTGGCTTTGCGCTCTCCTGGGGTAACCGCGCATACGCCAGGCTGGGCCGGCCGCGCCTGCAGGGGCAGGTTTCTGTAATGCCCCTGGTACCACCAATGCAGCTGCCAATTCTCGCCGCTGGTTTGGTGCTGGCAGGGCAAGGATGCGGAGAGCAGCGCGGCTCCGGCACCACTGCCAGCAGGGATCTCCCCGGCACTGCGGCGTTCCCCATGTCTTCAGGGTAAATCCTTCCAGTTGGGAAAGTACTGATAGATTTACAGTCTCCTCGCTGCTTTGTGCTCTCCCAGCATGGAGGATGTAGTCTCAATTTCCAGCCAGCTCCATAGAAACAAAATACTGCAGGAAAAAAAAAAAAGGCAATGAGGCAATGCCTTTTTTTGGTGGCTGTTGTGTCTAAGTTCATCTCATATAACCGTGTTGCCTAACGTGTTTCCAAAGCTTTTGTGGGCACGCGTGCACCAAATCGCTCTCAGGAATGTACGATTAGCTGTCCTCGCTGCTCCTTTCCTTGCTGGAACCCATCGTGATTTAGCCTCGTCTCTCTCAGCCCGTTCGTTTCCAGCCTCTGGTTTGGGATGGAATTGCTCGCTTTCCTACAACCACGTTATCCTTACACTCAACCCCTTGGGGTTATTCCCCGCGTGACAGGGGTGTCAATGCCGCCGCTGTTGTAGGCGGCGTGGGCACGTTCCTGATGTATTTCTGCAGCTCTGAGCCCGGCTTAAGCATATGGCTTTGCAAGGAAGATGATCTCAGGCTTTTCCCTGCTCACTGGTCTCACATGCAAAATACAGGACTGTGCTGCTGCCCTCCGACAGGGATCCGAGGGGAGGGATCCCACACCCAGGGGGTTATTCCCAGTATTTATTATTTGCGTTGCGGTAATGCCTAGAAGCCTCTGTCATGGCACACTGGGCTTTGTTTTTCATTCCAGGCAGCTTGGCAAGGGCGAGTGTGCTCTGCTGAAAAAATAAGGAGTGGGGAGGGGGAAAAGCCAAACAACTCAGCAGCTGGATTCTTGACTGGTGTAAGTCAGAATAAACTGATTTATATCAGCTGAAGGGCCAGCCTCATGCTTCTGGCACTCAGATGATGGCTTTGGGTTTTTTCTGGGCTTTGGAAATCCCAGGTGCTAGACCGAAACGGGTAAACACTCTGTGCTTTGCCTTGCCCTGGGCTGCTGATTTACCGTTCCTCCTGGCCCTTGCTGGTGCTCCTGGCTGCTTGCTGGCCCTCAGCCGTGGAGCAGGAAAGATGGGCAGGGAGCATTTTTCTTTGCTCTGTGGTTAAGTCCATTGCTTTGGGTCCTGGGTGGGTGTAAATCAGCCCCATGCCAGCATCCCCCCCCGCTCCGAAGGCACAGCGTGCTGTGTTGCACGCAATGGGTCTCCACCGAGCCCTTGGCTTTCTTCCTTCTCCTTGTTTCTGCTCCATCTGCTCACACACCAAATCTGGTGGGAGGCAGAAATGTTCAGAGACTCCAGAAATGTTCAGGAGTAACCACTTGACGAGTAAAGTACTCCTTAGTCCACAAAGGACGAAAAAATGTTGGATTTTTGGGATAAGAAGTTACTAAATGGGAGGGAGGAGTGTGGATGTCTTCTCGATTCGGGGTTTTGGGTTGTTTTTTATAGCATTTCTGCTAAAAAGCAGTCAATAAATCCAAGTTCCGTCTCACTGTTTGAAACTTGTTTTCTGCTTTCAGGTCAATTGAATTATTTCTTGTTGAGTCCCTAACCTTCCTCTAAAGGCCAGATGGAATAAAGACTCTCTCTTCTGCCCAGTGGAAAATTACACAAAACCCAGAAAATTGATTTTCTGGGGCTTGTGTAGTTTTGTGTAAAAGCCAGACAGTTTTCATTTAGCCTGGCCCTCAGCGACTGGAGTTTGGTCCTGAACAATGTGATTTACTGATGATTGCTCAGTAGCATCTCTTCCCTGGCCAGTGCGAATCAGCGATTCCCCACTGGAGTCAATGGGGGTGGGCCAGTTCCCACCAGCTGGAATTTGGCCCTTGGAGATTTCTGTAAGACGTGGGAAAAGACATTGGAGGTAGTAGGTTATGCTCAGCCCTCTCCCGTGATGGGCAGGGTGGTGACCCATGGTGGGACTGAAGCTCCTGTGATGATGCTGAGCCCCTCCGGGGTGGTGTGTCCCCCTGATGCTGCCGGTGGTCATAACTGTAAGATTGTATTATTTTACCACAGTAATAAGAAAGAAATTGGGGAAAGCATATAGCTTAAGATCTAAACTCCTAGGGTATTTTTCAGCACATTTTTGGAATTCCACCAAATACTGAAAACTTGTTCTTCCTTACCTCATACAAGGTGTTCAAGGTAGGGACCTGAACTGGCTAGTGATTCTGAAAGATGGGCTAGTTATTTCAGCAAATAACAGGTGTTGCAACAGACAGTGTTTGGCAAATACTCATTTTTAGACCTAGATTAAAAGCAAAGTGTCAGTTGTCTTGACCCAGAGTCAACAGATTTAGGTTGGATTTTTGGTGTTGGGTTTCAGTGTTCAGTTGCAAACAAAAATAGAGACGGCAACACCATCTGTATGTGAAGATGCTGCGTTTTGTTCTGTTTGAGGTCTATAAGGGTCATTGCAAGATAAAATAGGAGGTAAGATTTTGATCGAGTCAGAGTGTCTTTGTATTTTCTTTTCATCTCTTACTGCTTCTAACCATGAGCATCTTCTGTCTGCCTTAGAGAACAGTGCCTACTGTGCTTTGGCCAGGTGAGCTGCTGGGTTAGGGCTAGCATCTGCTTGTCCCTGGGCCTGACCTTGAAACACCCTTCCAAAAGTCAAATAGCTGTGGCTCTGAAAAAAACATTGGCCTGGATGTGGTGATTTTAAAAACGGTGATTTTGTTTTGGTATTTTTTAAAATTAATTTTAAAAGCATAAAGGCAAAACTTTATCAGTAACTTAAAAAAAAAGGTTTGAGATGCTAGACTTGTCAGAGTGGTTACTAGAAAACTTTGAATTTGAAAACAAAACCTTCTCGGTTTAGTATCATTTCCTCTACATTTTTATCACCAAGAAGAGAAACATTCAAAAGGAAGATAGGAAGAGGAGGTGACACGAAAAAAAAAAAGATGTATCTTGTGTCCATAAGAAAACATTATTTTTTTTCTTTAAAACTGTGGGGCGGTTTTGTGGCTTAAAGACTCCTTGGACTGTGCTGAGGTCAAGAGACGCTCGCAGCCGCACTGGTGCAGGGTTCCCTTTTCTGCGGCTGCTCGTGGGCAAATCCCCTTAACTGAAAACACAGCAACTAGACAATAATGGGGAACAGAGCCAAAAATTGCCCAATGACAAAATATTTAGTAGCAGATAAAAAACCCCCGAGGAACGGCTCAAAGGAACGCTTCATCTTAAACTTATTTCAGCCCAAATGCCATCCGCTCCATCAAGTCTTTTATGTCGCCGTTGTTTTGTCATGTTGTTCCTACTGGCAGATGTAAGAATTTCTCTGTTCCATCTCGGACACATTACCTAGCCAGCAAGCACCGTCCGCGGTCGCCGGCGCAGCTGCTTCTGCCCTGAAACTTCATTGGAGCAGAGTGATGCATTAAGTTTTTTGGCCAGATTTTGTTCTTTCCCTTGCAAACCCGTCTGCTCCCACGTTCGGCACGTGGCACGGTACCTGCTGAATGTCTGAGAGGCCGGGGATAAACGTGGCCTTTGATCTTTAACTTGTCGGAGGGGTATCGTGTGGTTTCTCTAGATTCAAGCCAGATTCCCTTGCTTGGCAAACTGCTGTCCTGCATGGGGTTAAAAAGATTATAGCACAAACGCACAGGAGAGGGAGGGCTGAGTGTTTGCATACCCAGAAGGGCAAAATGTTCATGGGAATTAAAAACGAAAACTCAGCCATCTATGACTGGAATCTTGCAGCATCGCTAGGATCTGTTCCTGACTTGCTCATCGTGTTTTAATGCAGGGAAAAAGTCTCTGTGCCCTGGCTGTAACACAGCATCTCTCAGATTTGACTGGGACAGCTTAGGGAGCGATTTTCCACAGTGGCCGGGGCCCTGCGGCTGCGCAGAGCACCCATCACAGAGCGCCCATCACAGAGCCCTGCACCGGCCGCGTTCCCTTGGCTCCTGGGCACGCTGCCTGCAGCAGGAGGAGCTGGTGAGATGCAGAGCGGGGCTGTCTGCCGAGGTGCTGAATTAGCCCAACCTAAATCGTCTGGGTTTGAGTAAAGCAAAGCTGCGTGTTTGCCTCCAGTAAGGATTTTTCCAGAGCTTCCATAAGGCAGGGAGCTGTCTCCAGCTGACGCCGTGGCTGGAGGTGATACACGTTGCGGTGATGAGGAAAAGAGCGATACCCACAAGGTGCCAGCTTTGGGTGGGATGCTCCTGTCCTGGCAAACCCCCCAAAACTTCAGGATGCTGTCACTGTTCTGGGTCCATACAGAGACGGAGGGGTTGTCCTGCAGGGGTATCTCACTCCAGTGCTACGATGTGGGAGCAGCAGGCAGCAAACTTGCTCCCAGCCTTTTCCACCAGGACATCTGACTCTCCACACGAGGCATGTTCCAGTGCAGGGGTCTGCAGCTGCATCCCCCTTTTTTGCTAAGAATTAATCTTGGAGCACACGGGCTTGTAAGTGAAGCACTGTATGCTGGACTCTGCAGGAGGCAGAGGAGAGGAAAACCTCTGAACCTCTGCTCTGGGCTTTTCAGAGCTTGGTGGCATGATAAAAAGGCAAGGGTTGGGTGGGCTAGAGGCAAGCTGCTCCCTAATCCAGCCCTGGAAAAAGACACCTGGAGCAGGAGTGAGGAAGACAGTGACAAATAAGGCTGATGCTCTCGTAGAGATGTTGTGATTTATGCCTTGTCCCTGAGGATCTGGTTTCTCAGAGGCATGCAGGGTGGTTTATATACTGCCTCCTGAACTCCATGGCAGGGCAAAGGGCTCCAGGAGCATCACTGCTCTGGAAACCTGTCAGCACAACAGCTCAAATGGTGTGGGTGCCAGGGGCCATGAGGTGAGCGGTCGCTGGACCTTTTACCTCCCTGTATTTTGCTCCCCTAAGTCCTGCCATCATTTGCATCTCTGCTGCCGCTCCAAGTCACTAAGGCTTTTTTAACGGCATTAAGCCTGAGCTGGAAAGATGTAGCCCGGTCCAACAGTAATGCAGTCGGGTGAAACCTGGGTGGAAAGCTGCCACTGAGAGCACAGCTGTGGGGTGTGAGTGCCAAATGGTACAGAAGGTTTTCACTGGCTACCAGGAGAGCAGCTCTCCACCTTGATGAATGTCTGCTCCAAAACGTTGTCGGGAAGGCACGTGCCAAGATATTTGCACGTTCCTGGGAGGGAAGCAGGTGTTGCTTAGAGGAAAGGTGAAGCTGCAGAGCCAAGAGCAACAGTGGAGGTGGAGAAGAGCCTGTCCTTCCTCAACGTGTGCCGAGGTGTCAGTGGCAGATGTGGCCGCGTGTCCCAGCACAGCCCACCAGCACCACCTCACCCCCCGTGCTGTGCTGGGTCGGCACACAGACAGACGCGGTGCCAAAGAGCTATGCAACAAAAGAGGCTTGCAGGGCAATAACTCATTTTCACATTCCTTCCACCTTATTTTTGCGCACCGCAATGACTAAGAAGTGCGTGATGTGCCGCAGCACGTGTTTCAAAGGCTCAGGTTTCCATTTGGTGCTGCAGGTGTCGAAACATAAACACTGAAGGGGCTTGAGTAGCCTGTCCCAGAGCAAGCCAGGAGGTGAGAACTGAGCTCCTCTTTGCTGAGTCCCTGTCCAAGGCACTAGCTGCGAGACCCCCAGTCACCGCCATGGGGCAGAGGCACAAGGACCCATCTTGGTGCCCCACGGAGATGTCTACCCTGTGCGTGTAGCAGCGTCCTTAACGCTCGTGGGGCTGTTGCAGGAGAGGGGGCTTCACCAAAACAGGGCAAACCCTATAAAAATAATCCACGCTTAAATACGTGCACGCAACTGTTCCTGTGCCCGAGTGCCCTTGGGAATGTTGCTGTCCAAGCTTTTGTGACTTTAGCAAGTGTCTTGACAAAGTTAGGTGTATTTTTTTTTTTTTTAAGCTCTGGCTTTGAGTCATTTTATTACACACAATTGTGTTTTTAACAAATGAAAGTCTTTAGGCTTTGTAGCTGTAGAGAAAAGTTTGAAAAGACCCTGAGTCAAAAATGGGAAGGAAAATGAAAGGAGCCCAGGATTTATTATTTTCCTTATTATTATTTGCCTGGTTTCTGAGCTTGTCTTCTATTTTTCTTGGATCTAGAGCATGATTTTTGAACTCCTGGGGCTGACAGTACTAGAGGTGGGCTCCAGCAAAAGTGCCTGACTGCTGCATTTCTCCTCAAGCAGCTTTTACAGCCTGTAAGAAGGACAAAACAAACACATTTGTATTATTTCTGTTTTTCCAGAGGCTATGCAAAGGAGTGAGTTTGTTTCCTCAGGGCTTTCTTTCCCAGTTATAACACCCAATTTCCATCCCTGTTCCTCCACATGAAACGTACGACTCCTCATCCCACCACGAGCGAAGTGAGAAAATCTCTTTATAAGCTTTGAACCTTTTCCCTGCAAGATGCTGAACATAAGTGGGTAACGCTCCCAGAGCTGAGAATTAAACCCACAACCCTTAACCCCAAAAATGAGCCAGTGAGGCATCTTGGGCCATCACTGTGGGATGCAGAGAGCTGAGCCTGAAGCCCTTCCTGGGGGTACCCAAGCACCCAGAAGCTGTGATGTCCCTGCTCAGTGCAGGGGTCTTGGACTAGACAACCTGTAACGGTCCCTTCCAACGCAAACCATCCTACGATTCCATGATACGACATGCCCAGGTTTGCATTGGCTGGGCAGGGTCCCGTGGCACGCGTTGGTAGATGAATCTCACAGCACGGTTCCTCCCCGCATGGGGACCTGGCTCGCTCCACTGCCCATCCACATGTCGTGAGATGAACCTATATTTTCCTACACTTAAACATGGTTAATCTGGACTGAAGCCCAAAAGTACATAATGTTACAAAAGCCGCCAGTAACGTGGGGGAGAAATAAGCAAATCTACTACTTTCCTCTGGTATTTTTGTTATGAATCATGTTCATAACGGGACTGCTCACTGGAAAGCTTCAGGCCTTTCTTCTTTTGGCCACTTTGCAAGTTTGGCAAATACCAGCATCTTTTGGCAGGCTGGGAGGGTCAGAGAGAAGACTGGTCTGGTTGCTGTCCCTGGAGCTGCAGGAGATAAAACGTGATGGAGAAACACAGCGAGGGCTCAGCTCAGAACTGGCGAGACTATTAAAATCCCAGTTTGTTACCAAAATGACTTTTAAAAGGTCACCTCCCAGTAAGCTGTGAAGTGGATGTGTTGACTTTCCAGAGGCTGGATAACGGCACCTGGAAATGCAGGGGCTTGGCTGGGTTTGAAGACATGTTTCTTTTGCAGTTATGGGGCTGGGGTAGCTGGCGCTTTCACAAGGGCACCAAATGGTTCAAGGTGCTCTGCAGAGCTATTTAACGTTGGATGCATTTGCTTCCCTGTCCCGACTTATGTATTTAGCATGCGATGCAGGAGACATGGTGGTGTAAGAACTGGACTGCAGAGGGATGCCTGTGCTTTAGTTCCAGTGAAATAGTGTCGGATTTAGAGCAATATTTGGTTTGGCAGCCTCTAGATCCGCGTGATCTCCTGGATCCACTTAAGAAACCATTTCAGCTGGCTCCCTGGACCTGCGAGGGGCTGACCTGGGTGAAAGGATCTTCCCTTTTCATGGCAGATGCTTTTGGAATAGCAAAACCCATCTCTAGTTCCACTTTGTATTATTTCCCTTGTGTGTCGGTATGACAGCTGGCGTTTAAATGGAGGAAAAGAACCCAAGTGAAGGTTAAATGAGAAGTTTGTTGATTTTTCACTTAAATTCTCCAAGAAAAAGCCTGGAGCTACAGAGGCGCCGGGCCAGAATGTCTTTTTACCGCCTCCAGACCTAGATGCATGCTTGGCCCAGAAAAAGACATATGAAATGCAATAAAGGAGTTGTCCCTCTCCGAAAGGCGGTTGGAGGGATGGGAGAGGATGAGCCCAAAGGCAGATGCATGGGGAGACGCAGCGGGGCGGTAGTTTGCACCACATGCACATGTTGAAGTGCCACTGGTGTCTACAGGGCACAATTCTGTGCCCACGGATTGTAGGGTTTGGAGGAGTGAAGGAGAAAAATGAGGAGCATGTAAACAGAACTGAGCACAGCAGTTTAGATCCCAAGGGATAAGCTGGTGGGAGCGCAAAGCCGGCGCCCGCTTGCAAAGCTCGCAGCCCGCTCGCTCCCGCGCCCGGCTCTCAGCTGCGTCGGGCTGAGCGAGGCGTCGCGGTTGATGGTGGCACATATGGAATCGGTTATTACAGATGCTAAAAAACCAATTATTGGGTGTTTTTGCAGCTCTGAGCTGGGCTCAACGTTGGGATCCTTTCTGTGGGCTTTGTCTGCACTAATCATTTTTATTGTCAGAGCAAGGGAAGAGGAGGAAGAAAAATGACTCCTTTACTACTGGTGGTGAGGATTTCTTAAAATATTAAGCTGATGCAAAAATGCCAAGCATCACAGCAGTAAAAATGTAAGCCACTAATAAAATAGAGTTAATGTTTCACAGTGCATATGTTTCTCAGGGTTTCCTGCTGATTTCAAGTGACTTTGCTCTGGCCCATAAATTTAACCTTAAAGCAACACTCAGCGATTGTGTTGCAATGAAGGTATTGGTCTATAACAATAAGCGATATAATTGCAGTAGTAACTAATGTTGATCGCTGTATTTATCAATGCCAGGATCTTTGCCAAAAATCCCAAAACCGTTCCTAGAAGACCCTGACCCCAGGATGGTTTTGGTTGATCGTGCGTGTCATGACGAGCCCCAGGGAAATCCGCAGGCACTGGCACAGGAGTGGGTCCGCTCACAATGGGTGACAGAGAAATACAGAAAAAATAAGATATTTGCTTATTTTAATCCTACAGGTACCTTAATCTGTACCTATTTCAGTATCAAGTGGGGACTTCTCCTTAAGATCATGAAGCGTATTCCTATGTCTGGTCTGGAGGCGAATAGTTATCTTCAGCATCTATTTTTACTTCCATTACTGAGATCTTTATCCATCATTTAATTCGCAGTACGTTGCAACCTGGCAGCCCAGATGTATTTCTTCTAATAGGGCAGAAAGTTTCTTTAAAATTAAAAAAAAAAAAATATCTTCAGTGTGTTTTCTTGGACTTCCCACTGCTAATGTTTCTTTTTAAGGATTTGAAAACAAAGCAACAACCAAAAAAGCTTCATACCCCTTTTTCATGCAGTAACAGGCTAATTTAATAAATTTGATCCTCCCTTGAGAGGGTTATAATTCTGTATTAATTTTAAACAGGCTCTCTGTGCTGCAGCTACTTTTAATAATAACATTCTGTGAGATGTGCCAGCTCCGTTTACTATGAGCCCTCGCTGCCAGGCAGGCAGCATCCGAGGAAGGGGGAAGCTTTGGGGCAGTCGGGATAAAAGAGCGACCTGAGGCGATACTGGGGGGGAAAGGTGGAGGGTCACCGGCCAGGCATGACAGAGGGTCCCCGTGCTGCCCCCTGCCCTCAGCCGTGGGCTGGGGGCTGCTCGGAGAAGGGAACATCAAGGCTGAAATTGGTGTCTCCATCTGCACTAAGAGAGTGAGGGCTTGGGGAGCAGAAGGGTGAGAAATGGAGTTTCCACCTGATGGGAAATACTAATTTATTTCTTTTTTTTCTTTTTATATTTATTGGGTGGTGTGAGGGTGTTGCATTTTTTTGTTGGTTTTCTTTTTACTTTTTTGTTGTTGTTGTTTTTCTTTTTACATTTATTTTGGTTGCTTTTCTTTTTTGGGACAAGAAGTTGAACCATTACACCCGTTTGCCAAATGGAAAATCTTGTCCTCCCTAAAAGCAGAATTAATTTTGGAAAGACTGAAGCGTTTTGCTTTGGCATTTCTCATCACTGTAAAACGTGATGACGTTTCCCCGCAGGAGGGGTTTTCTCTTAGATTTTTCCTTGATCGCATTGGGTGGAATTTTCCATCCAATTCCATAGGAAAAAAAAAAAAATACGGACTTTGGAAAAAAGCAAGCCTGGCCCCAGGAGCAAGCAGCTGGCTGAGGTTGGAGACCGGCTCCCCTGGGGGGGTCCCAGAGAAGGAGCTGTCCCCAGGGGGGCAGCAAGGTCCCTGAGCCCCACGGGCCACCTCAGCCCAAGGGAAGCCATGGTAGCTACCTGCTCCTTTCCAAACATCCCTATCACATGCCTATCGGGACTTGCTTCCTTCAAGTTTTTTTGAAACACCACGCTTTTTGCAGCGAGTGGTGGGCAAAATTGAAAATGCCCATCCCTTCCCCTTCTCCTTGGGACTTCTGTGGGATGGGACCCTTAGCAGGTGTGAACTGATGCAGTTTTGTTTCACCTTCAGAATTCCTGCCAACACATCCTTTTTGGTCATTTTAAAAAATAAATATATACGCATCTACAAAATGCCCTCATTAAAATCGTTACTAGTCCAACTCTTTTGTCGGAGGCAATGTGAACGTGTGCTTTGTTTGCTAAGGTAAAATTGCAGTCTACAGTTCTCAAAAGCAAGAATAGCTTTTTGAATTTTTCTTAAAAGAATACATTCAGCAAAGATCATCTGGTAATAAGGTTGGGTTTGTGTTGGGTTTTTTTTCCCCACTAAGATTGTATTTTCATTTTGTTTCATGATCAAATGGTTTAGGAATCTCAATCAGCCTGTTTCAAAGCCCTTTCTGCCTCCTTCAGCTGCCCTGGCATATTAATGAATTTGGAGGAAATTGCTAGAGGCTGAGCTTTGTGTATTATTGCTCTAGATCAGTTATGTTTTTGCTCTATTTGCGACCGACAGAAGAAATAGAAATACCAAATCATGATCAGACTATAGTTTTAAAACATACCAGGGAGTTGAGAAGCTGTTTAGCTTTTCAGTGCAATGGCAAAGTCTGGTCCTATTCTTCCCATTGCAGTCCCAGACGGTGAGCTTGGGACGCTTTAAAGCAGCAAGAGGTAAAACATGGTGAATCATCTTTGCAAAAAAGCTGATGGGTGTTCTGAGAGCCACAGACAGCCTTCCAGCTGTGTCAGTCATGCAGAGGTAGCATCTGGTGCGTGGAGCGGAATGAGCTGGGAATCCCTGTCCCGTTTAACAGGGCTGATGCGCCCCTGGAGCTGCTCTCACCTGGCTCCATCAGCCCCTCAGCAGGTCCAAAGCTGGTTTCAGGGCTAGTTGCACCACGGGTGCTTCTCCTTCTTCTGCTGGACACTTTTTCTTGAAACACAGGGCAGTTCAAGAGCTGGCTGTGTTCTCATGAACGCAGCCATTATTTCATGTTATTTGGCATCTGATTAAGACAAACAGGAAAAAAAAAAGGGGGGGGGGGGGGACGGACAGATTTCCATTAAGATGCAAGAGAAATGAAAAGGAGAAATACTCTGAGCACATAACTTCACCTGAAATAATGATACGGAGCATCTTCTGTGAAACGTCAGCTCCTTCTGGACAGGGTTCAGAGAAGAAAGGTGAAAAAGATCAAAGAGCTAGGAAAACGTTCCTCTGCAGAGCGTGAGACACTTGGCCTTGTTAATCTGGAAAGGGCGGTGAACTGGAAAGCCAAAGCATGCTGGCGAGGGCTGGTTAGGAGGAAGCTTGTCTCATACTTTTCATGGTGTCTGTGCTGCTTCTCCCCCTGGAGCATTGGTCCATCTGCTGTGATAGGGTTTGCATCAGGAGAGGGATGCAAAGGAGTACGCAGGGGCTTTGGGAAAGGCACATGTGCCCCCAGCATCAGACCCTATCAGCCCTGGGCTCTGATCGCTTCAGCAGCAACATCCCTCCACCTTTATCATCGCAACCCTACCTGGCCCATCCCTGGTGCCTGAGTAAATACGTTGGGTGGTAAACAGGAGGGAAGGAGGCCCCTGAACGGCTGCCTCTGCTTTCTCTGGGCTTACCTGGAATGGGTAGTTTCCACATAAAAGCACCAGGTTTAGACTTGTGTTACTGGATAAAAGACTGAGTGCTTTGGTGAAAATCAGGAAAATATCCATCATCAGGGCTGGATTTCAACAAGCTGGGAATATCATTTGGTCCCACTTTGCCCCAAAACCATGCGCTCGCCTTCTCCTGTCACTGCTGCTCTAACTGCAAAGATTCTTATTATTTGGGGGTTGCAGAGCAAATCTAATCTACTAACCTCAAGAGCTGATGTCACGTCCCTGTTGGCCAAAATGCACGTTACTGGGTTGAGCAACACCTACAGACACGTTCTGCTGCTCCTTTATCCCCTCCCGGCATCTCAAATGTTTCTGTTGCAGCTGGGAGGTGGGGAAGCCTCCAGCTGCACCGAGGGGCAGTGAAGTGGAAGAACAGCGTGGCTGCAAGCTGTGCGGCATGGCTGGTGCTGTGGGATGCGGGCAGCCAGTGCAAAGCACCGCTGGCCTGGCCTTTCCCCAGTGATGCTCATGTTTCCATATACTTTTCTGCACTGGTCAGGCACTGTGGCTCGCTCCTATCTGGAAGGGATTTGTGAAGCGCTCTGAGCTTCTTGATATAAAACTCAGCATTGCAGATCAGAGCACGACAGCTCTACGGCCATGTGTCCGCTCATCTTGTGGGCAGCCTTCACCCAAAAGTTGAGCTACTCAGATAACATATTCCTCTCCCCACCCACCCCCACCCCCCCAAATGTTTGTGCACTTTGACATTTTTAAATAAAATCCTGGCTATGTACTATTTGGAGGCACAGGGGAATTTTGCTCAGAGTTACAGTGGTATCCTTTTGCGGTGACCTGTCTTGAGTTGAGGACAAGAGCGTTGGCTCTGTAGGTATGAGCTGCTATCCTGTACCTTGAAAATGCCCGGCCAGGGCTCACCCCATAGCCTGTGGATTTAGATGAGAAATGCAGTCTTGGTTTCAACAGAGTTTGGATCAGCCCCCGAAACAGCACATTTCTTGTTTGCATTTCACTTCCTCATTTAAGATTAATCGATATAGTTCCCTACTCAGCGCAGGAATGAGGGTGGAAGGGAGAACTCAACTCAGCTTAACCCCCAGTGTTGAAATCCATGCAAGGAATGCCTCGTTTTATTTTCCTAGCCTTTCTTATCCTGCTTTGCTCCTCCTGGGAGCTGTTTGCATGAGTGTTTTGGTGTCGTTCTATTTTTGCTAGCCTTCTCCTAATCCACCCAGCTCTGTGGGGTATATGAACATTTAACATAGTTTTGTGTCATTTCCGTGTTGATCTTCCACACTGGAATTTTATTTTAATGAATTACATGTATATTTTACTCATGAAAGCAGACAAAATGCCGCTTAAAAGTGAGAGGAAAAAAACCTACCCAAAACTTTAGGTAGGCAGAGTGGGTGAAGCCTGAACGTTTTTGAACACGCCACCATTGCCATAGATATTTTGTCACTTGCGTTATGGTTATGGTTAAAGGCATCTGCTGAGATCAACCTTTGAATGCATTTAATATGTAGTAATTCCCACATCGAAGAAAAGAAAACTATGGAGAGAACTTACTCATGCAGTGGCTTGTGCTGCCGAGGTGTAGGCGTTTTGAGGCACAGACCAAGACTGAGGCCAATTTATAAGATGTTGTAAGAATACAGCAGGGAATCAACAAAGGAAGGGGAAGAATATACATTTTTGCGGTCCTAAACTTATTTGAATAGTGGAAGTCCTCATGCTGACTCCAACCTGGCTGTGAATCGGAGTTACTTGCTAACGTCTTCAAGGCACCTCTTACTCCTGAGGCTCTCCTGTCCTGATGATGAGCAGAACCTCTTAGCAGTTGCCCCTGTGTTTGGTGGTCTAAGACTGCATCAGGATCCTTCCGTCAGAAGAATGGTCCCCTGGGGCAAGGTGTTTTGAGTGCATTCATCTTCTTTTTCCCTCGGGTGAGAAAAAGGAGGCATATGGAAGTGTGGATAATGTAAGAAGCTCATTTTTAGCTCTTGAGTAGGGTCAAGCGTCATAGCAAGCTGTCTGTGCTGCTAGAGGGTCTGGAGCAAACAGCCCCACTCCACGAGGACTTGGAGGTACCACGACAGCATCGGTTCTCGTGATACACAGCATCCTTCCTCTGTGGCTGAGTGCCCGCAACACCTTGTGGGACTTGTAGATTAAAACATGGATAAAAATATTTGCGGGTGCTTCTTATTAGTCATTTTGACTTTCTATGGCAAATACAGGTCCCCCAACGTATTTGAGTTTGCTTAGCCTCTCCTCGCTCTTGCCTTGTTCAACAGGGAGATGGCAATGACAGTGCAGTGATCTGTGTTAATGTTAAGTTAATGAGAAAGCATCTCCTGTCAAAACTGTTCGCATCCTGTTGTGAAAATCAATTCAACAAGATCACTTAAAGATTTTTTTCAGGCTTGATTGGGGTTTGCCGTTCTGCATTCATGCCTCATTTCCTAATAAAAGTCGCTGTAAAGACAATTTTCAGGAGCTTGTGCATAGTTGGAGTCAATAAACACAACTGGCATGAGCAGAATGGGAAAGTGAAATGCAAATCAAATAGGGATGGATGGGAAAGACCATTGTTCTGCCTGCTTCGGAGACTGGGAGAGCTAGGATGTTGATTAGGAGGAATGTTTGTAATGGCGTTTGATCCTTGCCTGCTGCTTCTCTGAATTTTGAAGTTTTAGCACTCTGTCTTATTCAAATCAGTAACGCAGGAGCAGTACGTGATGCTGTGGTACCTGCTGGACAGCATCCGCCGTATGTTTGCTGTTATTTCACAGACAGCAGCTCCGAGTCCGTGCACTCCTCGTGGCTGATGGCCTCTGGCACCTTCGTCTTTCAGACATTTGCCCTCCCAAAAGTCTTGTGAGAGGGGGAACGTGCTGCCACCCAGCTCGCGGGAAGGTTGGTATCCAAGTGTAGTGCTCCATCCACGGCACCCCCTTCCCTCCTCTGTGTGTAAGCAACAAGCCAGCTGGCCAGGCTCATCCAGATTTCTGCCCTAGAGTCCCTTTCCTGGCCTTAGTAAGAACTCTCTGGGTTTTTCTGCTCTGTCACCTTGGCAGTGTTGGAGATGCTCATGTTTATCCTTTGCTGCCCTCTTTTGCTTTCCAATAACCTGATACTTCAGCAGATTTATTTAAGGTGGCACTTCTCTGGCAGGGTAGTAAACAAGATTAAAAAAAAGAAAGAAATAGGGAGACTGGCAGCGCTTTTGATTCAAAATGGCCTAATTACCTTAATGGAGGTGCCTGGAACACCTGCATTGTGTTAAGACCTGCAATAAGAGTATCTTCATTTAGAAATCTGCCCAAACCAATTTAATGCATTGGTGACAGTGATATTGAGGCATTGCGATTTCTGTGACCAAAATTACCCGTGGAGCTGGACCGTGTCCACTCCCCAGTCTCCAGGTGTAGAGGAACTGTAGAGGGTTGATTAACATTGATAATATACAGTTGTGGGCTTGATTCTGGGGTGGTGGGTTGACTGATGTGGATAATGTACAGCTGTGGCTTGTTCCTGCTAAGTAGCTAAATAGCACTGAGGAG
>JAVJGI010000035.1:989072-1023155 GCA_035590275.1 Ibycter americanus | reverse complement strand
AAGCAGGGTGGACTGGCCTGAAGAGGATGAAGAAACAGCATGGACAGTAGATGAACTTTTGGAACCTTGTGTGGGACAGCCTGGTTGCAGCTGGCTAGTCTTGTAGCGCTGCGATATCCAGGTACCAAACACAACTGGGGCTTGGGCTCCTTTGCACGCCCAAAGCCGCCAGTTTGCCCTGCTGCTGTGCCTTGCCAACACACACGGGGCAGAGATGTCCAGCTGCTTTGTGGCGTGGCTTTGAAAAGCATTGCTGGTCCAGTTATTTTTTGCAAATCATAATGGCAATGACATTTTTGGCTTGCAACTTGACTGTGGCCGGGGAAATTTTGCAGAAGACCTCATCCAGCATCTCTCTGGTGCTAAAACCGCTCACGTGCCTCAGTGTCAGGCAGGGAATGTGTCTGCAGACTTCTAAACCTGGTTCATTTAATTTTTTTTTAAATTAATTTGATATTTGTACCTTGTTGCTTTGTTCTTGGAAATGGTTTGTCCCTCCTTTGAACTGTGAAAAAACAAAGTAATCTCAAAAGAAACACAAACAGCCCCAGCGAGGAAAGCTGGGGTTGAAAACTGAGGCATAGAGCCCCACTGGGGTGTTATTACAGCTTTCCCTGGGGCTCGGGAGGGCTGGGTTTGCTGCCGGCCCTTTTAGGCGACCTGGCTCCCAAATTCTCTGTCTGCCACACAAGGACAGTAAGGCTGGAGCTGCTGGCAACTGCCCCCTGGCATCATACAGCCCTAGTGACATAGCTTTGGGTACCATCCTGCAGGGATGTAGGTGTGGGCTGAAGTATAACAGGAATATTAAAATTATTGTGATTTGGGCCTCTCTCCTGTAGGAAATTTTGTTTAATGATTTAAAAAATCATTAGGTGAAATCAAAATGCCTTTTTAATGCTTAAGTTAGTAAGTAGCTGTTAAGTTTGCTGCACCCTGTTTTCCAGGCTGGATGGAGACATTTGGTACCTGTTGGGGTAATTTACTGTTGCTGTGTTTGTTTTGGGTTCAGGCTGAGGTGACCCATGGAAGGCTGTGGCTCTCTTGGGGCAGTGAAATAATACAGTACAGCCCTTCCTCAAGCTGTTTTTTTCTCCCTCTTTTCTTTATCATCCAGTTATTTCTCAGCATCCAGCAACATGTTAGAGAAGGCAACTAGCTCTCCTGCACAACATACTGTGGTTTTCTTCCTTTTTTTTTTTTTTTTTTCATTTTTCCTCCCTTTTCCCATTTGCCAGATGAGATGTTTCTTCCTCAGGTTTTTCCAAGTTTTATTTGCATTTCCTGTCCTCCATGGGCTGTGTTTTTTCTTTGCAATATTAAAGATCTGGGCTGGGCTGGTCTCTTAACCCTGCAGAAATACACCTGTGCTAAGCATATGCTTAACTTTGTGAGTACAAGAGGTTTGCTCGGAGGTTATGGATAAGCGGGTGGGTATGCTTTTGCAGTGTAAATGCTCAACAGTGCAAAACAGAATAAAAAGCCCTTATTCTGTTGGTATTTGCAGATGTTGAAGGACACAGCAGCGGATTCTACAGAGCTTTCCAGGGCTGCAGTCACAAGGCTGTTAGGAAGGACACCAGGGAGAGGCCAATCTCCCTTGCCAGAGACAGACACAAGGCTGTGGCACTCGCTTCTGAAAGGCAGCAGCACTCCCACATGGAATAGAATGCTTAAGGGGTATTAAAAAAGCCCATTCACCATCCTGGTTGAAAATAAATCGGCTTTAAGGAAGGGCTTTTTTTAACCTCAGTCCTCTCCACATTCTGGCCCCAAGAGAGGCTTTGGAAAAAATTCAGGGGTCTGCACTCTCACGTGGAAGCAGGTGTCAGGAGAGTTTTCAGTGCACTAGAAACTGTGCAGCAATTTTACTCATGAGCTCATCCAGTTAATTGCGAATGGCTCCGTGACTGGCTTGCAGAGGCACGTGCTTGAGTTCTGCCCGTAAAGCAGAGGGAGATGTTTCTGTTCCTGGACATAACACAGGAGGGTTTGTCCATTGGTGCTCCAGGGAGAGGGATTTTATGGTGTGAAACACTAAGCAGAGCTCAAATAGTATTTTTAAACACTTCCATACATTCATTGGAACTATATTTCCAACTGCAGTTGTACCTCCGTAGCAGGAGGTATGTCTTCATTTGGCCTCTGCAGCTTCTTTTCTTGACAGGGCAGGCTGGATGTTTGTGGGTTTTCTGTTGGTTTTGTTCATTGCTGTTTGTTTGGGTTTTTTGAAAGATCAGCTAGGGCGATTCCAAAAAGTCAGTAAAGTTGCAAAAGCATCTGAAAATTACACATCCATCCCACTGAGCAGACGTGGAGTTGGCTGCCCCTCTGTTAGCAAGAGAAAATTAAGCTCTTTCTACGTACTCATATCTGCACATGCTGAAATATGTATTTTTATCCGTGCTTAAAGGCATCGTGGTAACAAAGAGTGGAACAAGTTTTGAGGTCATCGTGCAATGCTGCAGACCTTGCAACGGGAGCTGACTGTAACATCTTTCAAAGTGTTCTCCTGGGGTCCATCTGTGTAGACTGGTAAAGCTGTTAACGTTCCCAATTAGGTTTTAATTTATCTTAGTTTCCTCAGCGTTGCCATTAAAAGTCACACCATACAGCCATTAAACCTTAGCATTACAGTCACAGAGTTTAGTCAGGTGCTGGCCAGCAAATCTAACTATAGACGAGTGGCAGAAACTGGACTTTAATTCCAGTTTTAGGAAAAAAAAAAAGTTTAAATGGGTCAGGAGAATTTACCCTGTACATCTGTTTGACGTATAATGTGAGGATATTTAAAAGTCTTTTAAGAAAGACAAATAAAGGCTTTCACGTTCCCAAGGATAGAAACCATTTAATCTACTTGTACAGTCCTTTCGAGAATTTACCATTTTGGCAGGAGATATATGTCATTAAAGAAACAACCAATAAGATTTATTACGGCTAATTTATGTCTGTAGCAGCTAAGACATGTTTTTGGGTAGTAGAGCTCACCATGGGCAGTATTTTCCTTCCTGCACATTCTTATTGTTTTAGTTTATTACAGCAGCACGTCTTGTGAGATCATTTATTGCTTAGCACGATGGTACGACGAAGCCATTTATTACTGGGAGACATCAACACATTGAGTGAGATCACTCCATTTCCTCTGGGTCAGTGTACTGGAGGTGATGAAATCATGTATTTATCTACAAGTTATTAGATGCATTTGATTGACTGGGGATCAATTTTTGTTTAACCAACTGTGCTGATGAGGAAGTTTCTCAGTGTACCACCACAATGTTTCAAAACAGCCGTTAAAATAATTATCGGAATATGGGACCGTGGGGCAGCCCTGTAACACATGTTTGCAGCAAGAAGAGGACAGTTCTAGCAACTAAAAATATAAGCCAGATGGAAAACTCATCCAGCTCTAAGGGGTAAAAAGCTCAACCTGTTGTAGGTTTTTTTATAAATTGGGAATGGTACAGTAAATGTTTGGGATAACCCAAGTCACCAGTAGGTCTTTCCTGCCATTGCTGAACTTCTGACCTTATTTCCTTGGAGGGCTGTTAAAATGAAGTCAGAGGGCAAGCAGAGTTATTTGCCAGCACTGTTTTCACTTGTGTGGTCTAGAAAGCTAACAGATTTCCCCACCCCCCACCCCTCTTCCACGAGACAGACATGGTGATGAGGGTAAAGAAGAGATAGCTTAATTAACCTCCCCAGGTTGCTCAGGGAAGCAGGGGCTGGCTGGGTGACACATGCTACCGGAGTGGTGCTTCCCAAGCGGTGTTCCCATCATACCGAGGAAGACCTGTTTATTTTGTTGGGGCTGGGGGACAGTGTTTTATGAGATTTTGGGTCTTCCCGGGGGTGTGGTGGTGACAGAGGGAGAGATTTGCAGCGCTGGTGTTTCAAATAGATGGGGAGAAGTCTCTAGCCAGGAGAGGGTAATTCCCTTTGCGCTCTCCCTCAGCTTGCAGACTGGGTGGTTTGCAGGATGCTGAGCATCTTGAGGCAGGAAAAAGCGTCACGATGGACAGGGTTCTTGCTTCTGGAGTAAGACTAGAGCTGGTGGTATTTTTGAAGACCTGGTGTCAAAGCAACAGTTTACTCAGTAGCTGGACAGGGAGTCAAAGTAGAGCAAAAGGAGCAAATAAGCTGGAATACGTCTCCTGATGTCAGAAGATCATCTGAGGGCAAGGTCTTGTGGGCTGGAGCTGGCCTGGAGGCTGCACCAAACAGCAGCGTCTTCATCCCCTTGGCCACAGACTGCAACCTCTCTTTGCGTCTCCTTCCTGCTCATTGCAAAGTCTTTCACACGATCCTGGCACCCCGGGACCTCGTCCTGGAACAAGCCCGGAGCATTTCCAGAGCGTCATGTTAATAACGATGGCTACCAAACCCTAGTCTGTGCTTTTGGTGTCTCTGTCGGAAGGTGACACAGCGTGGAGGTGGTGTTTCTGTGTGGTCTTCTGAAAGATGGCACCGCAACCAAATTCACGAGCATCCTACTCCTTTGCAGGTTGGTGCCTCTGACTCAGCATTTGTCAGAAACGCAGCCGGTTGCCTTTTTGGCCTTGTTAGTGTGACATGAGGTCTCCCGAGGAAAACAGAAACCAAAGAGCGGGTGTCTGTAGTTCCTCCGTTCTGCAAATGCTCATTGCTCCGGCTTCTCTGGGAATAAAGAGCTGTCGGTGGCCACAGCGAGCTCCGAGGACCAGTCCTTGGGAACTGTTCAGCGCATCTGCTGCTGGAGAACAGTGGGCCTTTGTGTCTGGAGGCCAGAGGCATGGGCAGAAGGGAAGGGGGCCAGGTGCGGGGACGTGACCCCACGCTGGGGCGGGCAGATTTGTTTTCTAGGGGAGACCAGGGCAAAGCAGTAAGAGGAAGGCAGGTGCCTACCAATGTCTCCATTCCCACACCAAACTCAGTTAAGGAGGACACTTAGAGAAGAAATCGTTAGCCATTAGCTTTCCTTATTCCCTTCCTCCTGGCCTCAGAGCCATGCTCTGGGAGCCAGCTTGGGCTTTGAGGGCGAGGGCTGGGTCATTCTGAGGGAACCTGCTGGAAATCCTAACTGCTGTGTGCCACAGCTGGCGTCAGGTTCACCTGAGGGTTTTTGTCTTGATTTTCTGGCACAATAGGTTTTGCTGTTACTACTCCAATAGCCTAAACACTATTAGCCTCTCTTAAAGGTGCATCCCATGGCTGCATGGACCTCTCTGCTTTAGCCCTTTTAGCAGGAGGGGGTTGCTTTTACCGTTTTCAGTGGCTTTTTTTTTTCCTGCTAAAACCAGATCATAATTAAGGAATCCACATGTGCATACCATTCTGCAAACTGATCCATGAACTGCTACATTAATTGCTTCCTACCAACATCTGAGTTCATTGTCTTTTTGCTGCATCCCAGCCTTGCTCTGAGCTCGTTCCCTGGGTTATGAGTGCAGGAAAACAACGTTTCCAGGGCTGAAATCACCGCACCAGCAATATCAGGCATCTGAAGCTGGCAGGATGCTTGCACCCAACCAGCCTGCGCGCAGGTTAATATACTGCTCATCTAAGTCTAATTGCGCACGATGGTGATGAATTAGCATGAAAAGCAGTGGCAGCAGGCAATCCGAAATGGAGCTGAAGGGTAAATAACAGGCAGCATGTTTCATTTTATCGCTGCACTCCGGCAAACAGCAGACATATGTTCCCTGGCATGATACAACTCCACGGCCTGAGGTAGATCATACAAAACACCAACTACTTTCAGCTGTGCCGGTGTGATGAAATGTTTCAGACATATGGTCCCAGGGCTAATCCCTACTATAGGCGATTCCTGGAAACAGGGAGAAGGTGTTTGGGAATGAGTGGTATATGTAAATGGATTCCCAGGGTCTGAGGCACATGGAGGGCTCTAGATATCGGGGGTGGGGGGGATCCTGCTGCTGAGATCATGATTCAGTAGTTTGGGGGTTCAGTGGCAAGCTTGAGTATTTCCCCTCAAAAAGAACCCCAACAAAACAAACAAAAAACACCCCCAAAATCTAAAACCCTTTCAAAAGATGCTTTCTCTCCCGCTCTCCTGAGCCCTGGGTCAATTCCCTTTGGAGCAAAGCGATGGAGCAACAGCTCATTAGGACATGCGAGAAGGCCAAAGGTATCCCAGTGCCTTGCCTCTGGGTGTCACCAAAACCTTGCGGTCCCAGTTCTGACACCACGTAGTGCACCTTCCTCATATGCCTCGTTTGCTTGCGGTTTGGGGAAAATCCTGGTGGTTCGGTGATCCGTTGTATAAAATAGACTACTTTTCCTAGGGTTTGCAGAATTATAATGCAAAGTCCTCTACACCTGCAGCAAGTGGTGTTTGGGTGGTTTGATGCTGCAGGGAAATGAAGCAGAGCCAAGGGCTTGGTCTGGAGCATGAGCCAGTCCCCGTTGCTTCCTCCTGCCTGCCCGGGATAGCCCATCTAGGCCACCTGGTTGGCTTAGGTGGGAGAGAAAGACCCACGTCCCCCAGCGTGAAGGCTTAGGGGTGAACGTGAAAACAGAATGAGTAAATAGGATTTTTTTTCTCTCAGGTTTTCCAGTTTATATGCTAGTGTATACATACTCTCTCAGCTGTGTTAGACAGAAGGTCCCGCTGTAATGCTCTAATGGTCCCTTACAACCTTGAAGATCATTGAAACTACCTGGTTTGGGGTGGGTGGTTACAAATTTGCCTGTCTGCCTGCAGACCCCTCCTCTTAGCTTTGTAAATCCAAGAGTTCTGTGGCTTGAAGGTCTCAGCTATGCTTCGATGAATCTAATTTCTCATCCAGACGTGATGATGCTCACTGGTCTGAAGGCAAGTTCTTAAATCAGGGTAGCTGAATATTCCTGGGGCACACTTAAATCAGCTTTAAGTGACTTAATTCAACTCAGGTTGATTCCTTATCGATTTAAATGACTCATTTAATCTAAACTTTAATGTCAATCAATCTTTCTACCTTGCCGCTCTCATCTTCTGAAGCAGAGAAATGGGATCCAGCTGTTTGTGTTTAGATCTGTGAATGGCTGCCAAGGCGGAGAAATGTGGTTTTTTCGGTGTGCAGTTATCCAAACATTCCAGAAGGTTAGCTTCCCGCACCAGGGGACGCACGGTGTGGAATCCCTGACAAATAGGACTGGAAGGGGTGTGGAGAGGTCTTCTCATCCAGCCCCACCACAGAGCTGGCTCGACTACACCGAGCCCCTTCCTGGCAGCTGCACCCAGGGTCTTCTCGTGCCTCAAGTGATGGAGATCGCACTAGGCAAGCTCTTGCTGAGTTTCCTTAACCATTATGGGAGGTGACTGAGTATTGAATCCATATCTTTCTTGCTGCAGCTTAAAACCAGGACTTCTTTTTCTTGTCCAGTGACCTGCAGAAGCTCCTTCCTTCCCTTTTTGCAGCAGCCTTTAGTACTTAACTGTTACCCTGTCTCACTGTGGTTGTCTCCAAGCTGAACAATACCATTTGCTCCTTCCTTCCTTGGGGGTCGTGTTTTCCAGGCTTCTCATCATTCCTGGTGCTCTTCACCAGCTCTGTGCAATGGATCCATCTCCTTCCCAAAGCACAGGACCTTTGCAAAGCGAGCAGCACTAGCCCCATTTTGGCGATTTGAAAGCTGAACCGCGTCGAAGGGTAAGGACAAAACTGCCGCAAACACAAATGTAAAATGAAGCATTAGGATTTTTCATGAAGTATGAAACCAGAATATCTCCAGAAACTCTTCCCTATGCAGATTCAGCAGGTTCACAATGCTTCACCTCCAAAGCATTGATGTCCAACGCTAGACACCCATGTTTCAAATGTTTTGGGTAGATGGACAACAGTAGAGTCCCTGGCCGGAGGAGGTCAGTGTCCAGCCTAGCAGGCAATGCTCCCTTCTTACTGCTGAAGATCATAGGACAGGCAGTGACCCATTAATCAGGGTCAGAAACAGGAAACACGTCAAGTGTTACTGTTGGCATCTTGAATAGCATCATCCACTGGCACAAATGGGAACTGTTGGAGAATGTCCAGGATCCTTCAGGGAAACAGCTGATAAACCCATCCCAAAATGGGGAGTCAGCTATGTATTTCAAATTCCAAGGAAAACAGCACATGAGGAAATTACCTCCATAGCCAACGTAAAGAATTAGCAGCAAGTGGCCATATGTATCACAGCTCAAAAAAAGACAAAAACCCTAGGGATGAATTCATCTAGGCTCTTGCATCAGCCAAGAGCTGAACCACGATGTTAACATTGTTCCACGGGGGTCTGGGAGGGTGTGCCAAAGACCATGGGATGGCACACATGCCCTCCAGCTCCGCACCAGCCTATGTACTTCCCCAAACGGGGCTGTCCTGAAACCTGAGACCCCTGCCTTTCTGTTTCTGGGACATGTGGCAGACCTCCCAAAGCCGGTTTCAATTGTGGCCACAGGAAGAGCCACGCTTAAGTTGCAGCGCCCTGCCAGCCCGGCTCAGATGCTTCTGAGATGGCACTTCTACTATAAATCTTCAACTCCCGTCCTCTTTCTCCAGCATCCAAAAATTCCTTCTGAGCTGAAAATTGGCACATATGGTCTTGGCCGGGTAAGAACGTTTTTCCACCAAATTGGAAAGGGAAAAAAAATCACGTTCAGCTGGTTTTAATTTAGGAAATTGGTGGACGGGGCGTATGTGGGTATTGAAACATTTGAAATCTCTTGTGCGCACACACCCCTTTGTTTGTTTGTTTTTGTTTTGCTCTGAGCCATTGAAACATGAAATATTCCCTGGCTGAGCCTGAGAAAAGAGCCTGGTAAGGTGAATCCATGCCCTCTGTCTGCACCGTGACTTTGGTGTAACGTAAATCCTCCTGCTGCCTGTAGAGTTGCTGAAGCATCTCAGTGTATTGTTTTGTCTCTGTTCAGGCAGGGCTGTACAGTTCTCCTTAACGGACTGGTGACGTTTGTTACTACTGGCTGATTACGCATTTCTTGGGGCAAAGGACTGAATTTTAGTTTCTTGTCCCTTTTTTAGGAGCACTTGGCTGTGGTACCAACTTCTGACCTGGTCTTGCGGTTTTTGGCCTCTTGGAAAATTAATTACGGCTAAAAACCAGGCTGTGGGGGAGTCATCAAAGCATCCCTGTGAACCGGGGTGGTTGGGATGCTCACGCAGCGCTAGCAATTCCTGGATTTAGGACTGCAGGTTAAATCAGCCATGTCCTGGAGCAATGATCTGGGGGTTATTTCAGAGAAGCAGGGCCCTAAGGAGAGCACCAGTGGGGTATGTTGGGGTCATAGCCCCTTCTCCCCACAGGCTGGATCCCTGCTGGCTGTCCCAACAGCCTGCTGCTTTCCCAGTCCTGTCTCTTCCTCAGGAAACAACAGAGGCTCACCACCATCCCCAGCTCACACCTTTCATTGCTTCTCCATCCTTAGCCTGCAGTCTGATCCACGATTGATTGTCCTATCAACTGTGGACCTGAAAATGGATGGTTGCCTTCCTGTCTGCACCCACCATTCACATCTCTGAAGGCTTGTTGTCATGGTCACACTCAGGCTGCTCTGAGAGAAGCTGGTTCGTTTCTTCCGCCGAGCAGGTCAGGGGTTTATGGGCTTGGACTGTTCTCCTCTGTTTCCTTTGCAGTTAGTCTCCATCTTTCCTGAGATGTAGACTCCAAACTGGATGCAGTACTGCATCTCAGACTGCTCCGGTCACGAGCAGAGCCACATGTCTTGTGGCAACAGTCCTAGTGATGGATGCAAATGTGATCACCCGTTTTTTGTGGGGGTTTTTTGTTCAGTTGGCTGGTTTGCTTTGTTTTTAAGCAATAGCAAGTTATATTCCACCTAGGCTCCATCAGCTCTTGCTTTTGATTCTTCAGCAGACCTGCTACTCTGCCAAATGCTTCCCCTCCCAAATTTCTGCAAATTATGCTCAAAAACTGGAGTAATGGCCTTAAAAAGAAAAAGGGGCTTGCTTGGGTCCTTCAGGCCCAGCTGCTGGGTAGCGATGCAGCCTGCAAGCCCGGCCAGCGGCAGGAGTTTTGGCCAAGCTGGAGCACAGCCAGCACAGAGGAGTCTCGACAATTTTATTTTTGGCACGGACAATTAAAATAGTTGGTGTAACTCTAATAGTTCTCCAAGCTATACCATATTTTATTTGTGAGCTCTTAAAATTTTAGACTCTTTTGTCTTCAGTCCATGTGAAAAGCGGACAGTGCTGTATTTTAAGTATAATTATGTGGATTTGAAAGTTTCCTTTTTCATTCCTTTTACTGTCGGAGCCTTAAACGCTGCATGGGCTATAATCAGCTGCAAAACGGATCCATGTGCGATGCACATGGCAAAAGTATTTCCAACTGCAACTCTGTCCTAACAGCACCGCTGCACTCTGGAGCAGCCGGAACTTAGGTTTCCGCTCCAGAAGAGATTTTTGCCTTTCACATGGCTTTTTCATGCTCAATCAGAAAACAGCAGATTTTTTGTTGGGCTCCCCCCGCCCAAAACAACATTATAAAAATTATCTTGGATCAGCCAGAGCATTGTCTGGGCAAAAAGCGAATCTTTTTGATGTTGGCTTTATTTTTATTTAGACTTTTCAAAACTGTTTCCAAAGAGACCATCAAGGCATCCTGCTCTGATACGTCCTCTTTGTGTTGGTGCTTTATAACAAACTTTTCAAAGGCAGGCCCATCTAGCAAGTTCCATTTTTTAACAAAATGGCAGTCGCTAATGGAAAACACTCCATCAAAATCATCTTGACAAACTTCAGCTATATTCCCCCCAATTGCTGCTTCTGGTTTTAGATTACCGCTGCTATCATGACTGGTATTTATTTAATGCAGTGCTGTGTTTCTGAATAGCTAGTGGAAGAAAATATCTGTTGGGAAGAAGAGTATATATAAAATAAGAGGAATTATTTGCTCTAAAAGAAAAAAAAATGGGTTAAAATGTGGGCATGCGGGTATGTCACTTGGGGAATCCTTGTGCTCCAGGCACACACGTATGTGCGCTCGGTCTCCCTTGGAAAAAAGGAAGTTCCCAAACTATTTAAAACCTTCCCAACAGACCTCCCACAACTGATAACTTCTTGAAAGCCCAAGCGTCTCCAAAGATGTACATGGCTTCAAAAGGGAATCCCCTCCAATGATTAGAACCGTACAGCCTCCCATCTGGATTCGAGCTCCAATAATAAGGGTCAGGACCTTGTCCATACGTAGTAAAAAAAAATACTGTAAGAAAGCACTTTTTTAGTATTTCCAGATGTAGGGAGAACATTTTTCTTTTTTAAATACAATGAGAAAGCTTTGTCAAGTTTTTTTGGAAACAAATATATAGGCAAGCGCAGCGAAGAAAAACATTTTGCCAAACAGTAAAGACACGTTGGGGCAGGTGAGTTTGGAACTTGGCAGCATGACGAGTTACCAAAGGCCAGCATAGTTTTGAACTGTACTGTAAATGGGATTTATTTAAATCAAACGCGGAATCACATTTTAAATCGATTCATAGATATTTTTTTTTCAGGCCAGAAGGGATCATTAAATTTTCTAGGCTTTTCTCCAGTATAACCTTAACTCATTGAATTTCCCACTCAGTTACTCCTGAAGAAAAAATAGGGGGGGGGGGCGGGGGGGGAAAGAAAAAACCCAATAACTTGCATTTGGATGACACTTTGGAAGACCTGCTTTGATCAGACTTGGTATCACAACTTCAAAAGCTGTAAGGTCCACCACTCCAGTCAATGGTTCAGGTGGTCATTCCCCATAGGCTTTGTTTCACGTCTGGGTTTGTCTGGCTTTAGCCTTCAGCTGTTACTTCATTTTATCCCTTTTTCTTCATGACAAAACCAAAACCAAAACCCCTTTAAGCATGGTATTTTTTTATTTCACAAAGGTGTTTATGCACCATAATCAAATCGACTCTTGATCTTCTTTTTGGTAAGTGGAACGGCTCACGCTCCCTGAACCCCTCTCCGGTTTTAGCTCAAGCCCTTGAATGGTTCTCCTGGCTGTCCCCTGAACGGCGCCGCTCAAGCGGGATCTGAAGCTTGGGTACAACTGCCTTTCCAAATGTGCCACGAGGAACAAAACTAAACAAAAAGGGCACGTCCCTGAGCAAAAGGAAGGTATCTGCCTGTCTGCAGACAAGATAATACTGCAAGCATTTGCCGGTTTCAGACATGGATAACTGGATGCACATGGAAAATAACTCAATTTCCTTGAGAAATTAAAATAAGCAAAATATTTTTCAACACGTTTGGAATTAGCCCTTAATTTTTTTAAAGCAGCTGAAGCAGAAACATTTTCTTAGTTTCACTTTTATGGGGTTTTATATTTCATTATATACCACATGTTTTGCTTGGATTTTTTTGGTTCATGGGGTTTCCCTCTGCCTTTTTTTTTCTCCTTTATTTCCAGCTAAAGAATAGGAAAAAGAAAGGGAAGAAGATTTTGTGTGTTTTTAAGAGGAAGGAAAAGGACTTAATGCCTCTTATAAAAACAAAACAGAACATTGGTTTCTTGAACAGCCGCTTTGGCTGGAGGAGAAAGAGCATCTTAAGGGATTTTTTAGATTTCTCCTGTTCTGGCTGCCCTGATTGTGCTGTGAAGCCCAGGGTTTTGTCATCGCACTGAGAGGACAAGAAGACTGGGCCCATACAGAGCATTCCTTTTTCTCCTCTGGTCACTTTGCCTGGAGCATCCTCTTGCCCAGGCTTGAGCCAGAACACAGGAGATTTTGTCTGATGTTGGCTGGTTAAGGTCTTGGAAAATTTTGTGTGAGCTTAGTTCTACTACTTCTGCTCCCCTGAAGCGTAGCTCCGTGGTTGGTCCCTGGGGCTGGACTGTGTTTGCAGAGCTGAGGTGTGACCAGGATGGCATGTCACCAGCAGCACATCCCACCAGCATCACCCATCTCCTTCCTCTGCTTCACAGGAGGAAGCAAGGCTGGGATGCCTGCAGAGCCAGGTGAGCACCGTGGTTGATGCTAATCATGTGCTGGGACACAACTTACGGGTGCAGATCAAAACATCCCCAAATGTATCCAACATTTTGGCCTGGGAATTAGGATGGGAGGCTTTATGGATGTAATTACGAGTTTATGCATGTCCAGTGCAGTAGTAATTCCTGAAACAGGGCTGTGGGTCTGGAGAACTCAAATATATACATAAACAAGGGCACCGAAGCAACCTGGTCTAGTGTTTGGCACCCCTGCCCGCAGCAGAGGAGTTGGAACTAGATGACCTTTAAGGTCCCTTCCAACCCAAGTCATTCCATGATGACATCTGCTCTACAAGCGAGTTCAGCGCAATTTGCTTAGCTCAGGAATTCATTTTCTCGCTTGGATGTCATTGATGTGATCAGCTCCACCTGCCAGCTCTGGCAGTTTTGTGCCGTATTGTCATAGGTGGGGATTTATCGTGATGGCTGGTGGGATGCAGTCACAGATGTGAGACAGGGAAACGTTGCAACCCCTGAAAGACAGGTTGAAAATGTTTATTTCGCTTGAGTCTGGATGGCCTCTCTCTGTTTCTGAGGCAATCGCAACAGGAGTGAAAGGGCCTACCAGGTCATGGTGTGTTTATGAAAGCTCGGTTTCCTGGAAGCGTGGGGCCTTGTGAGACTTTTGGTTTTCATTTTTAAAAACACCGTGTTGCTAGCCCATGTGACTGCCGAGAAAAACTTGACAATATCATCTCTGTGGGTTGGTAAGGCTCTCAAAAGGCATTGGAAAGTGAAAAGAGGAGCTTTTCAAGTGCCTTCACTCTGCAGCTGATTCCATGAATGTTTGGGTCCTGACTCACCATTTTGACCGTGTTTAGACTTGGCAGTGCATGTCTAGTCAAGGTTTTGTGGGATCCAATTCTTTCAGAGACAGTTTAGATTTTGCTGGTGTTTTGCTTGGGTTTGGGATTTTGTCGGTTGAATTTCTTTCCTTTTTTTTTTCTTTTTTAATTTAAATGATCCTTGAAGATTTCATGCTGCTGTCAGCCGAACAGTGTCTTGGTTACCTACAAGCACTAGCAGAATAGCTAAAGGAATATCGAAGCCGATGGGTAACTTTTGCAAGATAGAATGAGTAGTAGTAACCTGTGGTTGACAGTTGAAAAGTTTATTGCAAATGGGTCATTTGTCTTGCCTCTTTCACACTGAATGCTATGCAGGAAAAAATTTTAATTAGCAGTGTATAACTACTGGCATTTAACAGAAGATGTGCCTGAAAAATTAATGTGCCATTTGAAGGTACAGTTCCCCTTATCTTCTTTGCCTCCACCCATCCTGGGCTGGGAGAAGAGAGGTGTTAATTAATCCTGTGCTGTAAATAGCACTGATTCTGCACCCCCTTCGCTATCCCACACATCTGCGTCAGGGAGAGAGATGGGGCAGGATGGAGCCAAGCGGTTCTCCGAGCAGCGTGTGGAGTCCAATCTCATCCATCATGTTCTGTGCAGCTGCTAAGTGGAAGCACATTGCAGGACCTCGAGGCTCCCTGCCCGCGCCGGGGTGCTGCAGTCGCACAAACCCCCTAGCCGCTTGCTGTACAGGGAATTGTTAAAAAAAAAAAAAAAAATCCGCACAACTTCCCAGCCTTTTTGTCACAGTCACACCAATTCTGGTACAATCTGAATGGTAGCTTAGTTTTGCTGTATGTTAGGTATATGGAACAGTTTTGTGCTGATAAAAATAGTTTGCTTTTTTAATAATTAGCTTTTTTGAATGTGAGGGATTTAGCTTTTCTTTAACTTTTCCATTAACTTGAAGAGGAATTGTGAACTATCAATTCTGTAAATATTTTTAAATTTATACCCATGTGTCATATATGGTCTATGCAGTCTTTAAAATTTGTACCTTATCCCAGCTCTTAAAATCAATTTTAGTTTACTTTCCAGAAGGAAACAAATGCAGCCATGTTAACACCGTATCAATCCATAATATAAACTATTGCACACCAATTACATGCATGTGATGTAGTGTGCATACGTGTACACGTGTGACCGTTTAGATCCTATCTCAGAAGTGCAATGCAGTGTACGAACAGCCCACGCAAGCAGAGCAGCCCCTTGCCCAGCACAGCAGAGCCAAGGCAGCGGCAGCGCGTAGCCTGCAGCATCACTGGCAGTGAGGGGGGAGAGTCACAGCCCGGGGCTTTCCCTACCTCAGCAGGTGTTGTGTTCATTGTCTTTCTCTGCTCCTCTGACAGAACAGGGTCGATGTGTCAACCACCACATCTGCCAGAGCTGCCGCTGCCGCGGGCAGTACCCACTTCTGCCTGGGTCTCCTCATCCGTGGCTAAACCTTGCAAGCCCTGCCTGTGCTGCTGCCAGCCCTTCTTGCTCACCCAGGGGATTAACCCTCCCACCCAGGCTATCCCCATCGTACGCCCCAGTGATGGCAGCATCCTCCATCTCTGATGGGTACCAGCTTTCTTGCCCGCATCCATTTCCCAGCTCCATCACTCTGCTGTCTCCCTCACATCCAAGACCTTGGGGGCCGTGAAGTTCCCTTCCTGCCCTTTCCCCACCTGCTGCCTCATCTCCTGTTCAGAGCCGGGTCGATGCGTGCACCATCACTTCCCAGACACCTTTTGTGCTTCCTCACCACCCTTCGAAGGGTTCGTCCTTCTAAACGTGCACTGGGCCACCCTGCTACGACCTTTTGAGACCCTGCTTAAAACACACTATGATACCTGCAGGACACTTAGGCTGTAGCTTTTTAAAATGCAATTAAAGGTGGTCTCAGATGCTCCTTTATTGCTTTTTATGTTATTTAAGGAGAGACGGAAAAAAGGGGGGAAACAAAGACCTAGCTGTGCAGATTCTTATTTCACTTACAATGCGGCTTTCGAGCTGGGGATTTGGTCTGCTGAGTCCAAAAGGTTAAATACCACACAGAAATAGTTTATACCCATGTCAATGTATCTAATATTTAATTACGGAGTAGTTATGTTTGCTAAAAGCTCAACCCATGCACCAGACAAGACCACAGAGGCTGAGAAATGGAAAGGTATGCTGTCTGGCGATAAATCCACTGAAGAGGCAGCGTTTGCATGCCCAGCTGTAGTGGGAACCACCATGGTAAGAGGTCACCAGTCCCATGGCCCCCACTACTGGCCAGGGAGGACATATGCTGCTCCAGTCCAGCACCACAACCAATTTTGGTGGAGATTCGGAGGTTGGATTAGCTCAATAGCTCCAGGCTGCCCTAAGACCTCTGTGGGTTATGCCTTTGCCAATGAGATCTGCATGGAGTGACCAGAAGGAGCTATGATGGGGGACTTTGGGAGGCAGCAGCTCGGTTAGCCATGGATTAGCTTTGGGAAAACCACCACAGCCCCCATGATATAAGCCAACCTAACTTTGCCCTTGTATGGACACCCCATCTCTGGCAAGTACTCCCCAAATATACGAAATGTCACTCTATGCAAGGAATTTACATCCCATTTGCCCCTTCTAGCAGCAGTACCAGCTACGAGCGTTTGCAGTGCTCCTTATCCAGACTCCTTCCAGACTTACACCAAACACATTTGGTCCAGTGGGAAGTGCTCGCCTCTTCTGTTCATGCCTTCTGACCTTTACTGCGGTCAGTCCCTATTACTGGAAAGGCCCTTACCTCTCCAGAAGAAGCTAATTTAGCTCAAATGCCTCATCTCAGAGGTAGCTGTAAAGGAGCAGAGGGTTTTTAGCATGGCCGTTCACCATGAACACCGCAGCTTATTTTTCTGTAGCCTCCCAAGCCTCTGTGAATCAGCATCTTTGCAATGCAAAGGGCAAATAATTGTGAAGGAAGCGTGTTTTTTCTATACACACGTCGCAGAACACGCTGAGCTGAGTTTTTAAGGCGAGCCGTGGAGATGCAGCTGTTTCGTTAACAATGGGTAGCTTGATTCTGCCAGAGTTAAAAGAAATACCCAGATTTTCTGCATTCCCCTCCTTCAACTTGATTTCAGCCTGTCTGGTTGCCTAGTCATGGATGTGTTTCAAACTTTTGATTGAAATATGGACAGTATGCGATTTAATCGGTACTTGTTTTATCTGCAATGCTCCGTTTGAACTCTTTGTAGCATGCTGTATCTTGGCATGTTCAGACACGCTTCAAATTTGCCATCTGGTTTTGGAACCGAGTACCTGTTTCTTTTACGACTGCACTCCGTATCCCTCGGGGGGGGTGTCTGTTTGTTTGCTTTACCATTTTTTGATTTGCGATTCCGCTAAGGACAGAGCCCTCCTCTATCGCACCCAGGGAAGCAGCACAAGGGCAGCAAAGAGCTGCATGCAGACTGATGGGCAAACCTCAAAACCTTTTTGAAGCGTGGTTCGGATCTGTGTCCAAAAGTTGGGATGCTTTTCTGAAACCCATCCAAACATATCTGAGACTCTTTGGGTTAGGAATTGGGTTAAAACCCAGGAGAATAGTCACTTTTTATTTTTTAATCCCCTCTCCAGTGTGTTTGTACTTACTGGGTCTTGCAAAGCCCGGACTCCAGTGAAAAATTGTAATTCATGGGGAGCTCAATAATTCTCTCTCTGCTTTTGGAAGAAGTTAAGATGACCAGATGTGTGCAGTCATTGTGGATGGAAAAATAGGACAAAGTTGGCCCAACAGTTTTCCTCCGCCGAGTGGGCTGTAACTGGGACCTAAGTCATGGCTGTAGGATGCAGGGATGTCCCCAACACAAGCCGTCATCTCCTCTTTCTCTGCAAGCTGTGTGTTTTCTTTGTGCATTTTACCACCCATAAATCACTCTCCTCTAGTTACTTCATCTGCACACACGTGCATGGGCCCTAGATCTGCCCTGGCACCTGCAGAGCATCCAGCCTGGTGATGTGGGGGTCCTTCACCCTCGGGCTTGCTCCACCAGACCTTGTTGGAGGAACGCATTTATTGAACACAAGCGCCGTGATGCTCCGTGGAGGAAACCCATTGGCCTGCCCCAAGGTCCCCAGTGCCACCAGTGGCCTCAGAGCTCAGCAGGGCCTGCACCATCTGATGTGCAAACCTCAAAACCTTTGCCTGCCCTGGCTAAAAACAATAAATCTTGGAGCCGAACCACAGAGTCAAACCCAGAAATTAAACCAGGTAGAAAAAAAACACCATCATTTTCTCCAAGACCGTGGCCCAAAGAGCATCTGTGCGATGCTAAAATTCTGTACTAAATCCTATGGAGCTGATATATTAGCCTACAGTACTGAAATATTAGCCCCAGGCAGCGTAAATCAGAGCTGCGTTGCCGAAGCTCGCAGAGCCCCACTGATTTACCCCGTTACTGCCTGGCACACTGACCTGCCCGAGGGTTTTAATCAGGTCTGAAGCAACTGAAGTATATAGCCAATAAATTACCGTGCGCTCTTTGATAGCACGGCAAAGGTTTCCTGGTTGAAGAGGTAGAATATCTGAAATCAAACCATCAAAATACAGCCTCACTGGTATTTTACCCCTTCAGCCTCAGTTCATCAAAAAGCCAGTAAAAGCTCCTGCGGATACCGCCTGGCTGCTACTTATTCTCCTCCTAATGAATGTGGAAATATCCATGGCAAGTGGAATTTATGGATGAAGGAATTCCAGTTACCATCATTTCATCTCCGCTGTAATAAGGCGGGCTGTGGCTGACAGCCTTGTAAAATACTGCCAGCTCGCCAAAAAAAACCTGAAAAAGGGTCGTCGGAGCCCATCCAGCCTGCATCCATGGGGGGAAAACCACCTTTAAACCTCCAGAAGATGTTTATAACATAGTGCAGCTCCTGTTCCTTCACAGGCCTCTTCTCGAAGCCAAATGAAGGTGAACCAAATACTTTATTGAGTGGGCTCTGATGACCTTCGCTTTTTTTTTTTTTTTTTAAATGAGCAGATCTGTTTAAGGAAAAAAAAAGAAAAAAGTATATGAAAAACACAAACTAACTTCAGATGGCGAGTTTAACCTCCAGTGGTCTCGTAGATTAAAAAACATTAAATCTTTTTATCTAAATTCTAATAAAAATCATGTCTCCCATGGTTTTAGTGACTGCTTCCAACTACACTTAAAAGCTTATTATTTTCAGTTCAGGTAGTGTGCGCTGCAAAACTTTTTGTATTTTTATATATATATAAATTTTTTTAAAAAACATTAATTTAAAGTTTGCTGTTAATATGAGAAAATACTTTCTTAAATACTCTTGCCTGCCACGCTTTCACCCAGGAAAAGCTCCATGCTTAAAATGAAGCGACTTCAAGTTTTAACTAATAGAGGAGAGAATTTTAATGGCAAATCAAATCCATTGCGTGTATACCTACCTTCCTTTGTACAGTGTTATAAATATACCATATTGTAATGCATTAGCTGAGAAATACATACATATATATTATTTTTTAAATCTTCTAAAATTAATAAAGTATGGGAAGGGTCGAGGCAGCTTGACTTCATCCTCAGGTAGAAGCATCCCTAGGGGTGATGCTGAGCTGTTGATTTCACTGGCTGGAAAAGCCTCTGGAGCTGAAGGAAAACACACACATTCTGCAATAATGGGAAATTCTGAAGGTTTTAGGGGAATTAACTGCAGATTCTGGCAAAGCTGAGATGGGCACAACTTACTGGCTGAGTAGATCATCTGTTGAAAAAACAGAAAGTTTCGGGTGACCACAGCTATTCATTAATTTGGTCTTGATTCAGCACAGCCTCTTGGCAAGGGGGTAAAATGAGGAAGGCAGATTCAAATTGTCAGTTTGGGGTGGGGTTTTTTGCAATTTTTTTTTTTTAATCTATTTTGAAATACATGTTGGTATCTTGACTTGTAATTCCAAAGTGATGTTTTGAGTACAAATGTAGTTAAAATGAATGTTTTTGTTTGCTCGCTTTTTTGCTTTTAGCATGCAAAATGGGGAAAACCAACCCCCAAGACAAAATTAGCTTGTTTCATTTGGGGTGAAACAAGGCATTTAATTCAATCCAAACTTGAACATCGCTTTTCTCCTCCCCTCCCCGCCCCCCCCCGCCCTTTTTTTTTTCTTGGCAAAAAAAACCCACGGCTTTTTTTTTTCCCTTTCGCTTCTGGTTGATCCAAAATAATTTGGGATATGCCTGAGGTTTCGTTTGTTATTGTTCTCCTGGTTTGCCCACTCAATTGAAAATGCGATTATTCCTATGGCTTTGCTCGCCATGGGCAGGAGGGAGCAGAGATGAGCACAGAGGGAGCAGCATCCCTCAGGAGCCTGCTGGGGGGGAGTTTGCTGGGGGAAAAAGACCCCGATACTGCTGGATGGGGGAGAAAATCAGTCCAGCTCTCTGTGCCAGCAAAACTCACGAGCACACACACCCCCAACCACGGTCTCTGATGGTGCTGCTCACCCCTGTTCACCTTGTCCTTTCCTCCCCTCGGCTAGAAGCGATGCTGTGGCTCTAGGTGGAAGTCATCATTAGGAGTTGGAGTGGCTCTTCAACCAGCTCCTTTCAAACTGTTGCACCCCAGTTAGCCCACTGGTTGTACAGTGCTTCACAGGGGAAGCTCCCATTGAGCATCCCACTCCAGAATGGAAAGCCTTCTGTCGCCATCCCCTGCTCTGACAGTATTTTCTGGCTATTGCTAAAAGGCAAAAAGAAATGTCTCTTCTCAGCTTCTCCCAGTTCTGCACTATTATTGCCGTTTCCAACTGAACAGACTAGCTCAATTGCTGGAATCAGGCTCGCTCCTTACCTACTGAAAAAATGCCTTTTTAATGGCCTTAGCCCTGCCGGACAGGGCGTTTTCCTTCTGTCCTCCTGCTTTGCAGATTGATTTTGTACGGGTTGATTTTTGTAAGGTCTGAGGTAGCAGATGTACTTTGCTTTACATATATGGCTTCTCCTCGTTTTTTGGTGGTCACTAAAATCAGAACACAATGAGGGGCAGCAGCAGTGCGATGCACCACCCTGTGTTTGACTTTCATCAAACATAAGCATGGTGATCCCAATGTGGTTTATATGGAAAGTATGGTATCGGATCTGTAATACTAGTGAGTATCATACATTCAACTGGTAAATCTGAAGATATCTTAACATCCCCAGTGGCATTAAAGTAAAAATATTGAGGTATGCCAATAGAAACCAGTGCAGTGGCTCTGAGAGCAGCCATCAGCCACAGCAGCGGTGGGTTAGGGTGACATCTCCCTCCCTTCGCAGCAGGATGTCCCCACGCCTTTTGAAATATTCTGCTCTGCAGCAAATCCGTAAGACAAGAGCTAAACTGGGCGGTTTGGCGTCTTCTTTTACTCAAAAGGAAGCAAAAGTTAGTGGGAATAACGAAAATCTTAAAATAATAGGGTAAAGCAACCAGGTGGTGTCCGGACCCCCTCCTCAGTGCAACTGCTGACTGTTTCAGAAACCAGTATTTCCCTCTTTAAACGTCACTATTCCAACAACTAAACAACCCTTACACTCGATGGAGGCATTCTGCTGCCAGAAATATTGGGGGGGGAAAAATCTGACTTTCCATTCATGAGAGCATTTAAGCGACACTTTACATCAAAGCCCTTTCATTCCCCGGCCAGAGGAGTTATAAATGGGGCTCGGTGCAATCGGTACGGCTCCTGCCTCGGGACCGAGCACTTCAAATGCCTCGTGCTTTCAAATGCCACAACATTAATATCCACCATCCTGGAAGTTAAAAGAATATTTATACACGTACACATCACATTAATAATGCATCGATTGACTGCTCTTATATTTAGAAACTAATATATTAAAACAAATTACCAAGTGACAAAACTTTCTTGACAGGGGATGAAATATGCTGGTCTGCTTTATTGTATGTTAGATATATTATTAGAAATCAAGTAAATTCTTCCCATACTATGACTTTTTAAAATAAAGTCTTCATGTCTGATTCTCATTTATGATCCAAGCTCCGTATACTCCCCTGCTTGTGTGAAGTGGCAACAGGGCAGATAAGAACGAAGTCTTTCAAAACTGAAGACTTTAAATCTCCTTATTTAGGATGTACTTGATGGGAGAAAATAACCTTCCTCCCTGCCTGTAGCTATGGTGAGGGCTGGATATCAAACGCTAAGATTTCAGGACCCCAATACTAAAATTTTGAAAGGTCTTTAGCGTAATCCTTTAATCTGTTTACTGTTAGATACAAGAGAAAATGCTTATTTACAAGAGTAAACATCTACTTCCATTTCAAATAGGAGTTTAATCTGTTTAGAGAAAGGCTTGGGAGGAAATAATTCAAACTACTTTAAAGATTAAGGTTATCAACTTCTTTTTTTCCTTCAAAGGAGATCGCAGGCAACCTTCAGAGGAAGCCGCGTTCATTAAAATTACCCTGAAACTGTTTAAATTACTCAATTATTTGACCTTGTCGCAGTAAACCTAACGAGGAGCTGGGCCAACTCTTGCCGGTGTCGGCACGGCGGCAGTGGAGGCGGTAAGGCGCGTGGCCCCGCGTCGGGCAGCTTTTCCACCCTGCAAACACGTGCACGGTTCCAGCTGTTCAATTAAGCTTTATGGGTGGCTCTAGCACAGCCTAATTTTCAGGGGATGGCACAATTATGATACTACGTCCCGTTTTTCCTCCTGTACTTCTGTCATCAGTACGTTCTGAGGCAAATGTTAGCAATACTTTTGAAAGGGCTTAGTGCTTAAATGCTTGATTTTCTTTTGAGTCTTTATTTAAACATACTTTTGATTAAAACCATCCGTCCTACCAGACAGCCCTTCCTCGCACCGTGCATCGATTTCCCCACAACACCTTCTCCTGAGGACAGGATAAATCGACTCCTGTTTACTGTAAACCTGCTTATCCTGGTGAAAACTGGGTAAACCCTATTTTTAGATGCGAAGGGTGGGTGCTGACCTCCTGGCACCTTGGCAGGGGACCAGGACAGGGTGAAATGGAGCTGCAGCGCTGGCTGGGTGGGAAGGATTGGGGCTTAACATAGCAGCTTTGCTGCCCAGCTTCCTTCAAGGAGGCAGAGGGACTGAGCGGCCAGCTCCAGAAATTTACCTCCAGCATTCCGATGGGGCTGGATCTCTCCAGATGTGCCAGCACCTCCTGCCCTTGAGCTGCTGGAGCCCTCGAGCAGGTGCTTAACGCTTGACTTTGGTGGGTCTGCTCACGTGCCGGCAGCCAGGCATCTGCCATCACCACCTCTGCAAGACCAAGTCCTCGCAGAGCCAAACTCAGGCGTCCAGACGGGTGCTTTCTCCTTTCCATCCCCACCAAAGCGGGTTGTAACTTCTACTGAAAGGTCCTGCAGAAATGATCCTGCGACGGCACTCTCCCTTAGGCATCAGGGCTTGGGCTAGGGGGTGAGGGCCACCTTCTGCATATGAAGGGGCTTTTCACTGCCCAGGATGGTCTCTGAAGTTTTGCAGTGAGAAGGCTTAGGAGCTCTGCGGGGCTGAAACACAAACCCTGCTCCTCTTCCCCAGAATACCACCTCAGCAATGTGAAACGTCAACAGTGGGAATGTCACCCCCTTCCACAAGAAAGTGATATAACATCAAGTGGCAAGGATCGTGACCTGCAACAAAGAGTTTAGAGGCTGATAGGGGTCATCTCCTGTATTGACCTGTCTCACGTACACGTGCTTTAACCCTACGTACTCTGGGAGACGCAGCAGCTGCAGATGAGGGCCTGCCCACTGAGGTTCCCCAGCCTTTTATTCCTGGCCCTTTTCTCCTGCAGTTCAGACATCCCCAAACTTCTTAACCCTGTTGAGTCAACAGACATCTCAACAGAGCCAAGTTCTTAACGGGATCTCAGCAGAAGTAGCCACATTATGAGCTTATGGGCTTCCCTTCGGTGGAAGCCGTCATGTCCCTTTATGTTATGGCTGAATTTATCCCTTGGGCTGTAGTCCTTGACACACAAGTAGTGCTCTCCAGTCTCTTGGGCAGCTCCCTGCTCTCCTCGCTCCACCGAAGTGCCTTGTTCCACAACAGATCTCAAAGAGCTTTAAAGAGGAAATAACTTTTTTCCCCCCACCTCCTTTAGGTCAAAATATTGGCAGATATAAAAACAAACAGGGAGCACTGATGCCGACGTGTCCCAGATATATCTGATATCTCCCAACTTGCTCCCCTTGGCAAATCTGAAGGTCAGGGTGGTCTTCCCCCGAGAGCCCTCAGGAGGAGGACGCCGGCAGCTACGCAGATGCGCTGCTCGTTGTTCGTTCAGAGAGACTCACCCTGCGCCTTGGTTTTCAGGTTTCTGTGGTGGATGAATACCTGTGTTTTTCTGCGGCGGTTGTAAAGCAAAAAGAACCAAGCCTGATTTCATCTCCATCCTTTAAAAAAGTGATTTCCTTTTCTTTTTTCTTCAGGGGAGGTAAGATAGGCACAGGGGTGCACCGGGAAATATACTTAATAAAACATTCAATACAGAATGTTTTGATTTGTTCGATCAAGTTTTTATAGGCATGGGAAGTACCAGCTTTGTTTTATTAGGAGTGTGAAATGCCTTTTGATTTCTGCTCTGAGCAGCCGGCTCTCCTTCCCCCGCAGAGAGAGGCCATGGCACCACCAAGGGATAACGGCAGCCGGGGATGGGACCACCAGGTGGGCTCTCCTCCGCCCAGGTAAGCGTGATTTTCTTCTCGATGCCCACATTTCTAGATGTATATGCTGCACCTAAGGATGGCTCACGGGGTGTTTACTTTCCCATGAACCTTGGACGTGGTGATCCTGTGGTTTTCGTTATTTTATTCCTCTTGTAGTTACAGTAAGCTCATAAAAAGAGTCAGCACCATGCAGAAACAGGAAACCCTGAGGAACAGCGGTAAATTCTTGGTAGGGGTCGGACAGTTTTATCTATTCCCACCCTGAAAGCAGCCAACAAAAATAACTGGAGGTAGCAACACCAAACACAAAAACGAATCGAACTCTGAAAAAGCTTGAGATTGGTTCTACAAGTATGAGATTCAAGATATTACTGTCAATAACCCTGGAATTATAAAAGCGTTTTGAAATGCTTTCCTGCTGGCCTGGGCCAAGGAGGTGGTCTGGGCTGCGCGGGCAGAGCAGAGGTGTGCCAGGCACAGCAGCTCTGCCGCTGCCTCAGCCGGGTCCCCGTTCCAGCTTCCCCGTACGCCCCGTAGCTCTCAGCTTTTACAAACGAGGCAAGGAAACACGGTATTTTCAAGTGAGACATTTTCAGTTAATTAAGTTGGAACAACAGGTGACCCATGGAGCAACATCTGAAGAATCTGGCTGGAATGTACCAGGGGAGATTTTTTGCCACATGAACTTGGGAAATTCAAACGTGGAACAAACTTGCGAGGATTTGACGGCAGCATTTTGCAAAAAGCCTGCAATTTCAGCTTTTCCTTTTTGATGGAAATTTCAATAATTCATGCCCATCACAAACGAGCACAGCCCTCACTTTCCAACTGTGAAGAATTCCCCCGCTGAAGTGTGATCCAGCTCTTCCAGAATAAGTGATGGAGTCAGCAAGGTGAAAGTTAATTTCTTTGTAACGAGGGTTTAATTTAAAATAATTATTGCTATGTTAAAGAAGCAGTGTCCTCCATTATTTATTTACAACATGCGCATTAAAATGCTTAACTAGAGCTCAACCCTATTAAACCAATCTGCAGCATCAGCACATTATTTAGTAAGTTTTGCAGCCTCCTCAGAGAGGCTGAAATGATCCTCCTTCCACTTTTTTAAATGCAGACCCCAAAGTCACACTGATGCTGGTAAGGGATTTCTCACGAGGCAGCGAGTGAAGCTGTTATTCGCACTCTTATCTGGGCCTAAAATCAGAGAAGAGCAGCAACACACTTTTAAAATGTGCAAATATGGCATATTCACATGCAAGCAAGCACGGTTGGGAGCGTGTGCCAGGTTTCATTTTGGTTTTGGAGTCAAATAAGAGCAATTACAGGGTGTGTGGTATTGTGGAACCCATCCAGCTTTTTTTAAGAGGAACTGCTGATGCTTTTTTAAGACACGATCCTGCCCCATGGAACATGTACCTTTCCTCATCATCCCTCCTGTAAAGCAAAAGGCTTCGTCTCCAGATGGTGCCAGCAGCAGAGCAAGGGGGGTCTGGTCTCAGCTCCCTTTATCAGAAGAAATGAAACACCAGTCTTTGTAAGACTTTAAGATTTGGTGATGGTCTGAACGAAGATTAAACGTTTTAGATGATAAGTTCATGTTGAAGAGCATCCTTGTTTTTATGTAGGAAGGTAAAGCACCCTGGAACAGGCTCAAAACACAGGATCCTGGAAGAGTGTTCAGCATGCTATTTTTGTCTGATTTTTCCTTTCTCCCCGTTACGAACCACAGTCCTGAGTATTCATCCTTCCCAGCCTCACAGCAAAAAACGATGACAGCGTGAAACTCATCCTCTGCCCATCCCTAAACGAGTTCATGCGCCTCAGGATGGGACAAGGTCCTCTTCCTGGGAATCGCTGCAGAAAGCATGCCAGGTTTTGTCTTGGAGCTTGGCTTTAACCTCCTCGCTCCAAACACAGGGATTGTCTAGGCACTGATCTCCCAGCGCCGCAATGAACGCTACAGGCAAAGCAGGCAGCCACCTTTCTTATCTGCCCAGGGCAGAGATGTGCAGGTTTCTGTCACCCTTACCCTCCTCTTGCAGTACCTTCATTAATGTGCAAGGCAAAAAACCTATACCTCTGTAGTCTGCAGAAATGATTTTTCAGTGTGTGCCTCCTGACAACTGCAAGGGATGGGTGACATTGCAGGCAGCGGGAAGGGGCACAGGCTGGTTTGTGCGTGATGGGGTGTGGGCTCAGCGGTATCCCCAACATATGGAAAAGTCCATATGGAGCAGGGTCCAGCACTCACTATTGCAGCTTTCGAAAAAAGTGGGGCTGGGTCTTCTGGCAGCTGGGCAGTAGCAGGTAGGAGGTGCTGATGCCCAGCTGAGCAGCCCAAAGGCACCCATCCTGCCTCTGGGGACAGGGCTGCCTGGCAGGGATGGGAATATGTTTTCCATGCTGGACAGAAAGAGGAGAAACTGTCTTAAATTACAGTGAGAACAGTTCCTGCTGGAAATGGGTAGCAGCCTGCCAAGAGCAGTGGAGAGGAGTACGTAAGGAAGTGGTGGCAGTTCCAGCTAAACATGTAGTTAGTCCTTAAGGGTTATTAAGCCCTAATGGGAATAATGAAGGGTAGAGCTGGGGATGCTGAGGGATGAAGCCCCTGGTTTCTGGAAGCCCAACCACCCCTCAGCGGCGGCTGCTGCCTCCCAGCATTTCGCCACGGCAGGGAGTGCAGAGCCGTCACCGTCCTCCCACTCCTGCAGCTCCTGCTTAGGATGCTCCATGATTCTGCATAATATAAACACTCCATAAAATGTCAGATTCTGCGGAGTGCCCACCTGTCCTCATGGAAGCAAGGCGTACTGTAAAATAGCAAAACTTGCTATTTTACTTTACTTGGCTGTCACCCCAGCCAAGGAGCTAATTCTCTTTAGACCTTTGTTCCTCCTGGCCAGGCTCTCTGCCTGCTCACCAAGGACTGACTCGGAATTTCAGACCTTGCTATCGCAAAAGCGTTTCTTCAGCAGAGGCTGGAGCACAGGAAAGCTGTGCTTGGCCCGCCTGGGCTTTTCCCCAGCATTTGACAAAGTGCATTTGTGGCCTTGCATTAGTGGCAGAATTAATCACAGCTGACAGCCCAAGTGCAGCCCCGTGCACTAGGGCAGAGCTCCAGCGAGGCCAGCGGCTCCTGCCAGCTCTGCCCCAGCCTTGTCCATCTGAAGCCGCTCTTTGCAAACACCAATTTATTTTCTGGACAAGAAAGGGGGGGACTCATTTTTGGTGTGTCCCCTGGGCAGGTTTTCTTTTTTTAATGTGACTGGCAGGGTCAAGTGACAGAAATGCTATTCTTTGGTGATGGACAGCAGAGAAAGGAAGCCTTTGTCAGCATGGAGCTGCCACTCAGTTTTGGTGACACCTTTCATCCAGGCCTGCCAGCGAAGGTGAAAATGGCAGTGATTTGTTTGGTAACTCCTTACAGACATGCCTCTGCTTCCACCAGGCATGCCTATTTATAACCAGAGTTTATAACCCTAAGTTAGCCCCCCGCTGTACATAGCCTACCCGTGTCATTAGGCTTGGAGAAGGTTGCAGCTAGAGCTGTTGGATTATTATTTATTGGGTTTTTTAATTTGGCTGAAATTTTAACAGCGTTAAGCGCAGTGTTGTTATTCTTCCTCTTGTTATTGGAACTGCATAACTCCCACCCTGTTGCAGCAAGTACCCATGCTCTCTGCCTGTGCGGACAGACTTTGCTGCAACAATATCCTGCAGCAAGAGCAACACGGACCACGTTCTTCTTCCTTCCCTGCTGCCTCAAAGGGAGCGGGCTGGTCAGTTCAGACTGCGCCTTGCGCGGTTCTGGAGCCTGCATGCTGCAACAACCGCAGCTGCCATGAGCCCCAGCATCTACCGACTGCGTGCCATAAGCCCTGTCCTCTTGGCTTGCCTCCCCAGGGAACCCCTGCATCGAATCCGGGGGCCCCAAGCATCCAGACCCCAAGCTATAAGCATTACTTCTTCTATGAGCATGGTCTTTGATCAGGGCTGGGACGGTGGGTTGGGTTTGCTGAGCAGATGTGGAGGACCTCTGCAGGTGGCTTTGGAGTGGTCTACCAAGCTGGCTCTCCTGGCCACCAGGAATGGCCAGAGGCATCACATGCCTCAAGCGTAAAGGCTCAGCGTGTGGGTCTTTTCTTTAACTTGAAATTCCAAGGATTTAATTGTGCGCTCCCAGCAAAGCATGTGTTAAGGCTGAGAGAGGAGCATGACACAAGCAATGCCTCGAGTGCATAACCCACTGCTTCAGCTGGATTTTCCCTGAAATGAAACCTTCTTCAAGAAAAAATGGAACCTCTCCCACCTCCTGTGCGACAGGGAGCGGGATTTTCTCACGTGCCAAACACCAATAAGAACGAGAAGTCCTAGGAAAAACATCCTCCAAGCGCTCTCTCTGCAAATGTCCTCCTTTCAAGCATGCCTTCCTTTTTTAAATGCCTGCTAAACCCACCTCCCTGCTTTTCTTCATCATACTCCCAGTCCCTTTCCTTCTCCAGAAATAAATCTGAATGTCTCTTGAACTCATTTATACTGCTCGGTTGCCTTCCCCAGCCTAACTCGTTCCATATGGCTATTGCTTTTTGCGTGGAGCAGTTCTGCCTGGGTTCCCTCATTTACTTCCAAGATTCTTAATTTTATGAACAATTTCCTAACAATCAGATCAATTAGAATGTGGAAAAGTCCTCCGAGGGAAGCGGTAGGATCCCTGTCACTGGTATAATGCAAATTTGGGCCAGACAAAGCAATTCCGCCTGTCCTCTACGGAACAATCCCTTGGACGGGCTGATCTAATAAAGCAGATATTTTCCATTTTTGCATTCCTGGGGCCTGATCCTCCTCCCAGTGACACCAGTGGCCATGCTTTCCCGGCTCTCCAGGGGAGAGGCTGGGTTCTCTCTGGCCGTCACACTGGGGCTTTGCCTTCTGCGCCCAGTTCTGCCTTTTTCCAGAGGGAGGGCCACGTGATGCGAAATCACTTTGGGTTATTTAGGCTTGCTTTCACAATTATAGCTGCTGCTGCTTTGCTATTCTTCCCCCCCCCCCCCGCCTTATTTATTCTGAGTAATGCCTGACACACGCTTCTTTCATGCTTCATACCGATATATTTCAACGAAAGGCAAACATAAAGAATGAAACCAATACAGTTTTAATGGATCAAATACCATCCTACTAAAAACCACAATTTTCTAATCAACATTTTTATTGAAACAGACTTTCATTCAGAGCAAAGCATTCTACTGAAACCCAACATTTTTTCAAACTCTTGTCCAACAGTCTCTTTTATTTTCCCATCTCAAACAGGTAATTTTCCAATCAGACCTATTATACCAAATAAATTTACATTTACCAAAAATATATAATTACAAGAATTAGCCCAAACCAATGTATTTTTTTAATCCTTCGCCTGTTAACTCAAACCACATATATCTGCAAGTAGGAATTCTTTTGGAGACCAATGGAAACATATTCCAAACAATGCATTCTTATTCAAATTCTTATACATTTTAATCAAAAAAATCTTGTATTATCTGCAACCAATATCTTCGAAGTCAGCCCATTTTATTTTGTTTAAGTCAGACCACTTTTACTAACCCCCTGGTTTATATGGAATTAATATTGTATCCGTATTGAATGCGATGCCTAATGACTTTGATATAATAACACAAGCAAGTTATTTTCAGTATATATGTAACGAATGGCTATATTGCTGATATTTACCAAACCAAAACATATTTTTATTGGAAACAGGAGGGATACACAGCCAGGACTAGCTTTTCCCCTGGTCTTGCATGGCTAAAGGGGTTTGGAGTGGAAGGGTGGAGGACCAAAGGGCGGTGCTCAGGGGACAGTATTCCCACTCCCCGGTACGGTGGTAGCATCTTTGCGTTGGAGGCTCCCACGTGGCATTGTAACCTCCTTAACTTCCAGAAGGCCACAGACGTGGGGTTTTCATGGCCGCAGCTTTTATAGGAAACTTGTTCAGGACTGTCTCCGTGGACGGTTGGGAACCTTGTTCCAGCTGCGGGCCAGCAGAGATCCACCTGCCTGGAGCTGGCGCTGGCCTCGCTGGATCTTCTCCAGCCCTGAGACGTGGCTGTTGACAGTAGCTATATCAGCTCTCGGCTTTCACTTCTCTTGGCTAAAAGACAGGCTTTCCTTTCTCTGGGGTCTCTTGGAGCTCTTCTCCGCGTTGGCTCTAGCTCCAGCTGAGCTTCCTCACACATGGATGACCAAATTCCTGAATTCTCTATTAAAGAAGGTCTCAACAGAGTCTTATAAAATGGCAATAAAAATTTTGTGTCTTGTGTAGATTTGTGCCACACAATATGTCCCCTCAGCCACCTGCCTTCTCCTGCCTGTTACTGAAATTCCAGCTGTTCATTCCCGTGATCACACTGATCTCACCTGGCTTTGGCAGACATCTCAAAGTGAAATAATAGGTCTGATCTAGCATGGGAAAGAAAGGTGCCTCTACATGGCAGGCCCTCTGATCTCACCGTAGCATGGGTCACCCTTGGGAGATGCTGCTCTTTTTCCAGGACTGCAGGAGGAGGGAGAGGGCAGCAGGAGATACCCACATCTGAGTGGATGGCCACGGACCACAGCGCCTGGGCGTGTGCTGGCCCCCGGCTAGCTGGCACAGGGATGGTCCCACCGACGCGGTGCCCGGGAAGGGGGAGAGGGGCAGGTGGGTTTCGCAGCGCCAGCAGGTCCCAGTCTCCATCCCTGCCATGGCTTTTCCCAGCAGCGCCGGGGCCAGTGTTTCCGTCCCGGCTGGGAGGCTGGCCTGGCTAAATTCATTTACTCCTCTGCTTGTTCCTTTATTTATTGAGGGGCTGAGCAGGCTTGGCAGTATTCTGGTTTTTCAGCAAAATTAGATATTAATTTTCTCCTAAATGCTCTATAATTTTATTTTATTAAACTTTTACAAGGGGAGAGAGAGGGCTTTCTTGCACCATCCCAAATGGATGCCAATAAAATCTTTATACCCTACCGCAGTCTCAGGTACTCCACGTTTGTAAAGAAAAATACATTGTGCAGAGAAATTATTTTTTAGAAAATATATATTAGAGAAAGGATATAAAACTTTATTGGTGCTGTATTTCTTACCCCTCTACTTCAGAAAGCCAACTTTCTCAAGTATTATACACTGAGTGCACAGTCCTGAAAGGCAGGAAAGAGGCAAATAAACCTTTAGGCAAATGCAGGGATCTCTGAGAGCATTTCCAATAATTTTTACTGTGAAAGTAATACCCTGATTTTAAGGTCTGGTGCCTTAAGAACTGAGGCGGGTTTAGAGGAGAGCAGCCCCGGCATCTGCCCTGGGTTCGAGGGGCTGGGAGGACCGTGCTGGGAAGGCAGCATCCCTTGGAAGGTGGCGGGGCTTCCCAAAGTGCCCGCGTGAGCAGAGGGGCTTTCCTCCTCCTTTTTAATCCCAGAGCTTTTATCACTACTCAGGGCAAACCGCCCCTTTACCGTCACCTCTTTCAGACCACAGGGGTTTTGCACAGAAAGGCTAATCTGCAGCTTGGATAAACCAGGGTAGCCCTGCTAGAGCCAGACGATCACTCTTCATTGAAACTAGCCAAGAACCTGGTCCAGCTTTCTAGTCTTTATTGGGAAAATTTGTTTACAGCTATATACTGGGCAAAGGAAGCTCGTGCAGCCCTTCTGCAGCACTTATTCACACAAAGCTTTAATATTTGATAATGTTATTTAATAAAATCTGTTACAAGGTTCTTAAATAACTCTTTATGACCCTTTTATGATTTATGTCATGACACATAACCTCGGGTGTATATATTTTATGTTATTACAGATGTGTAAACTGATATTAATTGTACACATTTTCCCCTGAAGTATAAGAACATATTTTTTTCTCTTTTTCCCTTGGCTATATAACTAGACATATAATAATTTCTACAGAAGGTAAAACCAGCACATATAGTAAAAAAATGGATGAAAAATGTTTGTGCAGCTCTGCCTTTCATTTTAAATGAATATAAATGTTCGTATATGTCATAAATTTAAGCTGCAAGTAAATTACTGCCAAGTTCTGAGCCCATCTCATGTTTGAATCCTGGAGTAAAATAGAAAACATTTGTTGAATCAGTCTGCTGAAAGCAGCAAGGAAATGATGTAATGTTTATGAAATATGCAGTTTTGATACAATCCAATTAGCACTCCCGGTTGCTCTCTAGCAGGCTTGCAGCAGGTTTACTGGGGGGACTGTCCGCGGAAGGCAGGGATGTGCCCGCAGCAGCAGGCACTGAGGGCTCCCCGTAGGAGAAGGGTGCCCACGCAGCTCCCCGCAGCCTGCAGCGCCGCTAGCGATGCCCCCCAGCACGGCTCAGGCCCACCCCTCCAGGACCCGGGGATTCCTGGCAGGTCAGGGCAAAAAGGTGAGAAACCCCCTGAGTCTCTCCAAGGGGGTCTTTCAGTGAGAACCGCTACATCTTGCCTTTTTCTTGAGTCAAACACCCATCAGCAGCATTCCTGTGCAATAGGGACAGCGCAGCATCCCCTCACTCCAGGGGCTTCTAGGGAGAGACCCCAGGAAGCTCAGAGCCTGGCGCGGCTGTGCCTGGGAAAACGGGGTCAGGGCACCCGGTAACGTTCTGAAGTAAAACTGCAGCACCAGGAACCGCGTCCCAGCTTTCTGAACCTACAGGATTTTCCACCCCAAAATCCATCTCTGCAAATGATAACCCCAGCTGAGGAAGTCACAGCATCAAAAAGAAGGAAAATAAACCCAAGATACCTTTCTCTTCAAATGCGATTTACAAAACATTTCAGCATCTGGAACAAGGGACATTAGTTTTGATTATTTCCTTATGATATTTATTCAATTTGTTATACTTAAAACTATTATTGTTTTCTATTCTCTCTCTCCCTCACTCTGTTCTTCTCTTTCATCCCCATATTTCTGTTCATTTGTCAAGCACAGCTAAAGGGAAAAAAAAATCAGTGGCAGGAAAAAAAAAATCAAAATATGTCATCAATGTGGCCTTTTTTGTTTTATGGCATTAAACGAACTGCCTGCCCAGGCAGAAAAAATAAAGCAACTATTTGAAGTTTGACATTATAACGACCAAAAGCAAAGCATGAAAGCCAGCCAGTAATCAAATACTTGGGCAGCGTATTTACCCAAACCTCTGCTAATGATGGTGTAATGCCGCTGATGGATGCTCGCGCGTGTCTGCCGTGTCACGGGCCGTGGCACAAGGGTGCAAGCCTCGCTTGAAGCTTTATAAACCAGTCAGAGCTGGAGATGCTGGCAGATGTGCTCAGCAGCTGGGACCGGTGGCCACAAGCCTCCTTGCTCTCCGCCTTGCATGAGGACAACTGTCTCATCCCGTCTGCCAAGGGAGCTCCTCTTGCCCTTCAGCGTGCCCATCCCAAGGAAGGAGCAGCAGGCATCTCTCCCACCAGGGAGTCTGTGGGAGAGCTCCTCATCAAACCAGGCCAATAACGGATTTTTTGGCTCCCTGGCTAAACCAGACCAAAAAAAAAAAACCAAAACAAACAAACAAACAAACAAAAAAAACAAAAAAAAACAAAAAAAAAACCCAAAAAAAAACAAAACAGCACAATTTGAATCTT
>JAVJGI010000035.1:966655-988972 GCA_035590275.1 Ibycter americanus | reverse complement strand
CAAAACAAACAAACAAACAAAAAAAAAAAAACCAAAAAAAACCAAAACAAAAAAAAAGCCCAAAACACAACAAACCAGCACATGTTGAATCTTAGCTTTTGAGGGGAAAAATATAAAACCTAAAACATGTCATGTTGGGTCAACCTGAAACATCATCTTTGATTCCAATCCGAAGTACTTTGTTTTGCATCACTGAGTGATTTAACTCTTTTATTCTGACTTTTGTCTTTTAATTTAGTTCAATTTAGAAATAAACAAATGCTGTTTGGAAACAAAAGGCTTAAAGGTTTTGCTTGGGAAATGTCAAATGTTTTAGCAAGTCTAAAGTGAAATGTTTTGACATTTAAAAAAAAAAAATAGAAAAAGAAAAAGAAAAATCCGTGCTTTTTTCTAGCTGAAATCAATAGCTGCCTTTGACCTGAAAGTGTGAAGAGTGTCTCTTTTCTTCTAAAGCTCCATTTTTAAAAGAAATTACTTTCAGTGGCAAAAAACAACCCCTATGCCTAAGCATAGTTCTTTTCTCCTGCTCCAAGGGAAGCCTGCAGAACCCCTGCGCTCTGCTGTCCCGGAGCCCGCGCTGGCCGCATGCTTCCAGCAGCACCCGGGCACTTAACGGCTCTTCCTTTCCCAACCAACAGCCATTGAGACATAATAAAAACGCATCTGGTAATAACCATGCGGGAGACGGCTCTTCTTTTTAGAGTGAGGACCTTGGCCAGTACATCATCTGCAAGTCACTTCCAATCCTTCGTGTTCCTCCCGTGCACCCGTGTTAAACTCAGCTGGTGTTAGACGGCCAGCTGTTTTGTCCAGGGACTAGCCAAGGTCTGCTAAGGTTGGTGCCGATTTTGGTGGTGTTTGCTACTTAAATGCATTTCTGTGGTCCTCTCTTTGCTGTTTTCTCCTCTTCAATGCCTGCACTTAGCACGAGTTGGCCGGTTGCTCCATCCTGAGCGAGCAGAGTTTATTTAAGTCGGTTTACAGTGGCATGGGATACAGCTGGGTGTTACAGCATACACTTAATAAATTACCAGCTGGTAAGAAACGCGTTTGGACAATGGGGAGAGACAATAGCCAAGATAAAAAAGAGTAAAAGTCATGCCTGCTTTGAGGAAAGCAAACACGATGCTGCTGCCAGCAGCCATCCCCCACGGGTCTGAGCTTGCATTTCCCACATCTCCCATGCCTGGTCCAACTAACCCTTTCTCTGGGCATTACCAGGGCAGATCAGGCTGAAAGCCTGTGAGAGAAACTTCCCCCTCAGGGTCATGCCAGGCCCTTTTCCTGCACAAATGCAGAAGAAAAGTCCAGCCCAGTCATCACCCCACCTGGTCCCGCAGGACCACACGTCTCCCCTCCAGCCTCACCTGGTGCAATGCAGCAAGCTTTGGGTTTATGGCCCCGGGTGAGATTTGTAATGAAAGTGCAGCAAAACGGTCACAAAAGAGTTTTGCGCCGATCGCAGGTTAACCTTGGAGCCATGACACGCTGGCGCTGCCCTGGCTTAGCCCCGGCGCTGCGGGGGGCTCGGGACCCCTGTCAGCTGCCTGCTGAAGCGATGCACGAGGCTGCTTCGCTCCCCACCGAGGCAGAAGTGCAATTCCTCAGCTCCCAGCCGCTGGGAAAGTTTACTATGGAAACTGATACCCTCCTAAAAGTCCTCTTTCTCCCGGGTGTCACGGCAGGTAGGGCTGGGTCAGGGGATTACTCTGAGGCTGCCTGCCACGCTCATTGTCCTCGCAAGCATGAATGAATGGGGTAATTTAACCCCAAGGAGATAACGAGCCGCCGTGTCCGTACCAACAGTTGTTATTAGCATTTCCCATGAAGCTGCCAGGTGTTGGTTTAAAGAGTCTTTTAACAAATTGTCAGGATATCTGGCTCCTTCCAGGTGCCAAGCGTCTCTGTGACGGGCTTCTCTCTGGTCATCAACTCAGAACAGGCAGAAAAGTTTTAATTACCTCCAATGCTCTTTACATGCCTGTCGGAAATTTGAAGAGGCAGGTCGTGGGTACCACATCTTACACTCCGACACATGCTGTCCATCCTGCTGGAGAAGTTTTGCTTATCCCCTTTGCCAGCATTTATGGGTGGATGTCTCCCACAGGCAGCTGGGCACGTTAATGTGGGCAGCCTCGCACGTGCCCGCAAAATTCCCAGCTGATGGTAAGAGGTGAGCTGGAACTCCGTGACTGGTTAGCTGCAAAGTTATTTGCTCCTTATGCAAAACGTGATCACTGGCATCGCATCCTCTGCTCATATACCGCATCTGCCCAATATTCCTTGATTGCCACCGCTCTGGAGAGGAGAAGCTCCAGTCATGGATGGATGGGACAGGGGCTCAGTCCCTGTGAGTTCATCAACAGCAGCAGTGGCAGCTTTGGGCCTCGCACTGCCGTGGAATAACCTGTTTTTGTGGGCACCTTTGTGAGGGTTCAGCCGGGTGGTGGATGAAGACAGCGGGGCTCTTGCACCAGTATCCGACCCCAGCCCGCCTTGCACCGAGCTGCCCTGTGGGCACCGCAGCACCCAGGTTATTGGGGTGTCCCGCTGCTGGGGGTCCCATCCCAGCTGCACCCCGCCCCGGGGGCCCACGTGTTCTTCCCCTCGCTTCGGCAGGGCAGCGAGTCACAGCTTGAGCAGCCGCAGTGCAGCAGCCCCTCTGTGGCCTTTCGGGAAGGCAGCTAACTTTAACTTTTTTCCCACAGATGAGGTTCCATTGTGCAATTTCCCCAGAAATAACAGCCGCTCCTTTGCTGCCTTAATTGCTGTGTCATTTTTGCACGTGTCCGGGAGAGCCTGAGTGCAACTGGTGTGGTGAAAACTACGGGCTGTGACCCCTCTATATGGCCCCTTATCCTAAAGGGCAGCATCACCTATAGGCTGGGGCTCCGTGCCCAGCCGAGACACCTGGTAGCAGAGACGGAACTTTGGATACTTCATTTATCTGCAGGCAGATGATTCAGCGTTTCACTACCTATCTTCACGAGTGGCTGCAGACCTTAGATCAAAACTTTAATTTCGCCTCACGTCAGATTTTCCAGCAGTTGAAATGCATTCTGCTCTGGGAAGCCATTCTACCATTGCCAATGTCCAGCACAAAACAGCATATCAGTTTTATTAAGCAGGATGCTAGGCAATTTAATAGCCTGGTTTAATTTGGTAGAATTCATCCAGCTTAAGTATTTTTCCATCTTCTCCTCAACCTGTTTTATGATTTATCGATTACCTATTTCACATATATCATGGGCTTAACTTTTTCACTCTGTAAATCATATTCCTGGCTGAAGAAATGGGCCTTTTTTTTTCACAATGGAAAAAAACAACAACTCACCTCTCTATATAAGAGGCATAATACTTTCTGTGAAATATTTAAAACATCATTTACAATAGATGCAATTCAGCGATGAGTCAGAAGATTTGCAGGATGTTCGTGAGGTTATAGTGACCTTTTGAGGATAAACTGTATTAAGTATTAATCTTTCCTACAAATAAACCTGATTTCCATCAATAGGCAGGTTTTTTGTGGGTTTTTTTTCCCCTGCTAAGCATGCCACCCCTTTTAGAGACAGCCTCTCCCTGCAGCATCGCTGGCACCTCAGGTGGTTTGAGAGGAGCTGCTCTCCCATTCAAACGTGGAGATGACTTTTCATTGACGATGGGAGGTTTGTGGGTGTCTCTCCCAGAGCCTTGTTTTGTAAAGCACTTACTGAATCACTGCCTGAAAAAACAAACACGAAGCTTAAATCCCTCACCCGCATCCCGAGGGGACATCTCCATTCACTCCAGCAGGCGCTGGCCCAGACTCCGGCTGTGCAAAGGCACGGCAATATAATTGCAATAGGCCCTGCAACGGCACTGCCCAATTAAAATTAACATTTTGTAATTCTTTTTTTTTAATCATCCATTGTATCTGATCCTGACCAACTCCCAAAGACTTTAAAAAGCCAGACCGCTGGGTAAAATCCTGGCTTCATGGAGGTCAACAACAGAAACTTCCATGGGTTTAATGAGCTCACGGGCTCTCCCCATGTCTGTTACAACTTTATTTATGTTGTGGTTTAATGAGTGATTGTCTATTGCAGATGCATAAATGACTCCAAATGAGACCGAGATCCCTGCGGTGGTTGGTGCTGTATGAAAATGTGATATTAGGCTGTCTCCATCCCAAAGACCAGGGGGTTAAGGGAAAACATAGGGAGAAAATACAACTCATCTCCGAATTTTAAGCCGGGTGGTAAATTTTGCTGTTTTGCAGTACCGCTGCTCTGGCTGGAACCTACGGCATCGGCAGGCAAAAGGGAATTATTACTTTGCAAAAAATACTCCCAAAAAGCAATAAAGTCACACAGGAAACCTGTGCCAGAAGGGAGGAAAGGCTGAAGCCCACCACAGACCCCCCTCTGCTTGGTGATTACAGCTCCTTTTTATGGTCAGTAGTACGATCAACCCATCAGCATCCAATCAATAGGGATCAATTTAATGAACCAATGTGATAATTAAGTGGGGTTTTATGGGTTTGGTCTGGAACATGACCGCTGGCAAAAATGGGTTTAATTCGAGGTTTTAACATGGAAAATAAACCTTTCACAAAAACAGAATCGCCCATTAAAGTTGATGATGTCGTGAAAAACGTTCCCCTCGTCCTCAGAAATGTATGTCCTTTTGGTTTTAAAGAAGTATAACAGAAAACATTATCAGGCGCATTAGAAGGGTTTTTCTCTGCCAGGAACCAGCCAGTTGCAAAGGCTTTCAAATGGAAACAACTGAGAAATTTCAAAAATGTTTGCAAAAAAAGACATTTTCACTTTTCAACCAACTCTGTTATTGATTTTCCAGGCTGAATAAGGAATGCTTGTTGAATTTTATGGAAACTGATAGTGGGACTATATGAAACTGGCCATAAAAGATAACAGATTTTGTTTTAAAGTCAGATAAAAGTTATAGTCCCATGTTATTTGGCATATGAATTTCCTATGATACCAATAAAAATGTTAGTTATAAAGCATTTCCTGAGGAATGGTTGTAACCCCAAATGATCATGGTTATTTGCTGAGGAAAATAGGTTTTATTCCGAACAATAAACCTATGCAGATTTATTAACCTGGGAAACGCACAGCCATTTCGTGTACCAATCCAGTTCGAGCTGATGGAATTAATAACACTGATATAATGAAAAATATCTTTTACACTCCAAAACCATTGCCTGCATAATGTCACACATAAAAGAGTTTACTTAGCAGCCCTTTAGCTCTATTTTCCCATTCTTCGCAGAAGTCTTCATTCACAATGGATTGGTTCTGTTTAAATGGTGATATTTGCGATGTATCACGTTACTGCGGCGCTATTCCCCGTAGATGAATGAAAGCCGAGCATGAACTAACAAGAAAAATACTCGGAAGATGAAAATTCGAAACAACCAAAAATGCCTTTCATGCTTTCAGGGTGATGGCAAGCAAGCCTGACGGGCGCCTGTGGCACCCCCAGACCCTCCCTGGGCGCGCTCTGCAGCAAGAGAGAACCTCAGCTCACCTTCGCTGCAAGCGTGGATAGCCTGAGCCCCCCAAATGCAACCACGGAAAGTCAGCGGGGAGAAGATTAAACGAAGGGTTAAGCAGCACTTGTTCCGCAGCCTGCTGAGCTCACCTGGGAACCCTCCGGCTGACTCTGCAAAGGGCTGGATCAGGGCTGCGGTGAATATACAGAGGCTCAGCCCTGATGGTAGGTGTCAGCAGCAGCACAGCAGGGCTCTCTTGCTGAGATCTGTATTCTCCCCTCGCCTTTGAGACCGCAGCCCTAACTGCATAGCATAACTCTATCAATAAAGCGGCAGCGGAGGATGCACAGCCGTAAAAGCTTCAGCCGCCAGCCTCCGGCCAGGGGAGCTCAGCATCGCCAGGCACGGCACGGCCAGCTCCTTTCTCCACAGCAACTTGCAGGTCCCAGGCAGTGACCAAGCAAACCTCCCACTATGTGGAGTCACAGCTCCCCAAGCTGTCATCCGAAGCCGATGAAGTTTTTCACGTTATCATGCAATTTTATAATGTATTTTTTTTCATGTGGGAATAGCTGTCTTAAACTCAGGGACACCGCAAACAGGCTCACTCACTCACCGGCTATCAGCTGGAGGGTGAAAGCTAAAGCTAGGATGAGGACTGACCTCTGGGAAAGAGACAACAGAAGTAAATCCTGAAACAGCCAGCTGAACATAAGGCTTCCTTTAACTAGGTATGAAAGCTGGTGCAAAGATAAGGTTTGGTTAGAAGAATAAGGCATTTTTTTGCCCTGATGTTGCTTCTTTTAATTTTCCTTCATTTTACCCTGAAACTGGCTACCACCATTTAATTCATTCCACATTGCCCAAGGTCGGAGACCGCCATCCTGAGCAGCAGCATGCTGCACAAATGTTATTTCTTTCGGAGCACAGAACAATAAGCGTTTTGTCCCATCCACTACCTTCGCATCCTCGGGATGTTGGAAGTGGTGCCAGTGGGACAGCAGAGAGCTGTCTGAGGCTATCGTGAGCCCTGTCCCACCTCAGCGTGTGGAGCAGAGGGACTAAGACAGAGAGGGTGACAGTGCTTTGGAGAAGGTCTGGCCCCACCAGTCCTTATTCTGGGCCAAGGAGATGCCGGTACGGGTGGAGCAGACCCCCAGAGCTGCAGACGTTCGGTGCTGGACACCCCCACCCCGGCAGCCTCCTGAGGGCCAACAGACCGGGACAGCCGGCTCTGCCTTTCCCCATGCAGGGTTTGCTCCCCTGCGTAAATCTGGCAGTTCAGAATAATCAACCTTAAAAACACCCCTGAACCCATCACTGGAAAATCAGGTGGGAAACAGTTTTACCTGGCTTGGATCCCTCCTTTCCAAAACCACCAGCTCTATGGATGGCTGCGTTTATCGAGACCTCCATGTGTTCAGCGGAGCAGCCTTTGAAGCAGGGGCGCCCCTTGCGCGGGCAGGGCGCTGCCGCTCGCATCCCATCCACCTGGGATGGGCAGGAGGACACGTGGGGCACAGCTCCTGCCTGGCCCCATGGCCCAGCCCAGCTGAGGTCTGACCGGGCATCTCGGATGCAGGGGGCACCTCTGCAGCCAGAGAAAGCACACATAACCCACGCCCCCACCCACTCCCCGAAAAAATATTATAGACTCACCTGAGCCATGATGCTGGCAAGCAGGAGCGAGAGGGTTAACAGAGGAATTTGGGTTTTGTACAAATCAGCACATTCTGCTTTTATAAACTTATGTATCTAGAGAGAGAGAGACAGGGGTGGACATGCTGGCTAAATTTTGCATTTTTATAAAGCAGAACCTAAGTCTACAGGCCACATATTAAGCCAAACAGCATGTTTTCAGGTAATTAGTGTTTATAATCAGTTTGTAAAGCTAAAGTGACTCCAGATCACAATGCACTCTGGAAGAAAAAAAAACATGTAGAAAAGATATTTTTTTACTTTGCGTATGCATGCAAATGCCAAATTAACATCTGCATACAATATATGCTCTGGTCAGACCCAAAATATTGTTGTGGTTATGGCCAATTCACTTAAAAGCCTATATGTTTAAAACCTCACATTAGTATGGATGAAATGTTTTCTGTTCCTTTAACTTTTTTTAGGGTTGGGGGTTTTTTTAAGTTAAAGTTTCACATTAATGGTACTTATAAACCACAGCTGTTTCACTGTACTATATAACAATAGTGTTTTGTATCTGAGCAAGTTTGGAAATCTTCATGCTTACTCAATTCTTCCGAAACCAAAAGCAACCCCACTTGTTCCTTGAAATGGAAGAGGTATCCGTACTGTTTGCAAAACAATTAGATTCTTGACAACTTTTCATAAAGATGATGTTTTGTTATTGCTTCGGAGATGAGATGAAATTCAATCTCGGAGTCAGATGAAATGTGACAATTTTGGCTCTGGGACCTTTTTCTGTTATTGCTGCGGAGAAGGGAGGGCCGAGCGGGCTACTTCACTTGCAGCGACGGGTCCCTGCGGGGATGGAGGCACACCTCGGGTGCTGCGGGAAGGTGGGCAGTGTCCCCTTCCCTCGCTGGGCAGCACAGCCGAGCCACAGCCTCTTGGCTCATTATATATCGATCATTGCGCCTAGGCATGCTTTCACAGTGAAAACACGAATCCTAGGAGCTCAAGGCAGTCGTGCAGCCTCCGGGTGAAGCCATCAGGTGAAAAGCCTTGCAGGTCCCCTCCGAGGACCTTCAGCAGCAGGAACCAAAGGTCTGCAGGCGCGTGGTGACTAATGGCATCGTCATGCAAGGCTTTTTCCCAGGCAGTCACCCTCATGAACGTGGTTTTCAAATGAGGGCTTGGAAGAGCGCTTTGCCCTCCCAGGCTGTTTCCATTACACCATATTTACTTCTTCCTGTCCTCTTCTGTCCCTGGCTGGCCTGATAGCATTGCCCGAGCTGGCCTGGCAGGGTCTGCACTGGGTCAGCCCGCATCCCGTCAGGCTGCTGTCCTACTGCCCACCTCCGGCAGCTGGGGATGGGCACGCGCACCCGCGTGCGACCCTGACCCAGCCACCTACTGCGCTGATCCTGCAGGTAACCTTCAGCTTGGCTAGTCGCCATGGGTAGCCCTCAGTAGAGCCAGGTGGCCCAGTGAAGGCGGCTCATGCCTTCCTTGCAGTGGCATGGCCACCCTAGGAGCAGAGAAGGGGACGTTAACGAGGTGGGGAAGTTGCTGGTGGTGCAAAACCAAATGCCTGGGCAAAGCACCGCAGAAGGACCTTGTGAACAGCCCAGCAGAAAAATGGCAGGTGAAATTCAGCAAACTGTTGTTCAGACCATCCTTTTGTGGACGCACAGGTGGCTACCATTAGGGGTTCCTTACCCTCATGTTCAGCCTTGCTGGGCACCTCTTGCCCACCCTGTAAGACCCACGCAGGACCCAGGCTGGGAAGACCTCATGTGCATATTGCAAAACTCTACGTGCCTTTGCAAGCCCACACAGCCACAAGACTCTTTGCTGAAGACTCCAGGTGTGAAGCTTGGCTTTGAGAGACCTGACTTTGTGCTCCATGGCTTTGGAGATCACGGGTTGACTCCACTAGTGACTGTGGAAACATGCAGGCGTGCGTGAGGATGCATGCAGGCAGGATACGTGCCGCTCTCCTGCCAAAAGCCAGGAGAGGATTGAGTTGCTGACAGAGGGAATTTTATTCTCACTTTCAAGCAGATTATGAAGCAGTTTGTTGGGTGGTTTTTGGTTTTTTTTTTTCTCAGCACATTTCATCCCTTTCTTCAAACCTCCAGTTTTCCGGGAGAGGTTTTGAAGTGGCCTCATTTGTAATCTGACCTCGCTTCTTGTCATATTTGCGTCATCGACTCTGGGGGCCGTGCTAGGATGCTGACAAGTATTTCTAACTTTAAAATATGACTTCTTTGGCAACCCAAAGAAGAAAAAAGACAAATACCCCGCTGCCTTCAGAGTGTTTCTGCAAAAAAAGGGATGAGGGTTCATGGCATAACACAACTGTGACCAAGATTGTCCAAAGCTGCCCAGATCCCACCCTGGTTTATTCTCGCTGGTTGTTGTGAGCCCAGTTATTTTCTCCTATGGGCAAGTGGGCAACTGCAACCCAAGAAATGTAAGGAGCTGGGATTGCTTCTTGCTGCACAGGGAGCTGTGGATCCAAACCCTACACGTCTCCACAAGCCTCCTGCCTTCTTCTGGGGGTCAAGTGGGATCAGAAAAAGGCTACTGCAAAGTGGTCCTCGGGTCTTGCACATCCCAGGAGCAGCCCCGGGGCTTTATGTAAATGCATGAGGTTTGGCAGGTCCAGCCAAGGTCACCGCAGCTGGGATCAGCTGGCCAGACCTCCTTTTTGGCAAAGGGAGGTCTTCCCTGTGGGAAGGGGCACAGAAACAATGCTGGGTCAGAGCAGAGGCAATTACAGCTCCTAAGAAATGAGCAGGAGCTAAAATAGGCCACTTCCCAAGGCTGACAAATCCAACACTGCCCACCACTCCCTCCCACCTCCCCTTCCTTGTGCAAAAACCTTCTGGCCATGGCAGCCCCTGTGTCACTGGTCTCAAAGAGGACTCCGTTTTTACATCTCTCATGAAAACCAGCTGCCCAACATCTGAGAGCAGCCCAAATTAGCATGGCCGAGGACACAGGCAGGCAGGGCTCAGCTGCAGCGTGCTGCGCTTGGCAATAGCCCACAGCCACGTAGCCCTGCCTTGGCTCGACGGGCAGAGACCGGGCAGGGAGTGACACAGCTTTTATGGACATTGAATAGCAATCTGAGGTATGGGGCGGTCCTTCAACCTTCTCAGGCACTTGCCTGCAAGGGCGGCTCAGGTGGACCCAGCAAAGCCATCCTTGGGTTCAGAGCAGACCTGCCTTGTAGCTTACAGCAACCGTGGAGCCTTGCCTTCCTCTTCCCCTCAAGACTACATGAAATTTTACGTGGTAAGTAACACTTCCTTGCTGTTTCCCCAAGACCTGGCTTCTACCAATTGTGAAGACAAATCTCTTAGACCTTTGTCAGAAACATTCTTTACAATAGAGTTAAAGTACCTGACATTAGATCGTGTGCTCATGAGAAGAGATGCATCCTCACGGACCCAGTGCAGCTACGTGGATTTCTGTAATCTTGACATTTAAAAAAAAAAAAAGTAGGCCTACGTAGATTTAGAATCTCTGTTAATCCCTCAGTTCTTCAAGAAACTCTTCAAGAGTTTAGGGCTTTACATGCATGTAAGCATCTGCAAGGTTGAGACCAAAAGACGTTTCAGCCAGCCCCGAAATGAAAAACGTAAATACTGAAATATTAAAACCAGATCTGCTTTAGAGAAGAACTTTGACATTGCCACAAATCTGAAGAAGAAAGGGAAAACTCTGGCATATAAATTCAGGATGACATCACTTTCTGAGAACCTGATGCCAAAACAGTGCTATCTCGGGGAGAGCTTCAGTGAAAGCTTTTGTCATCTTTGCCAGGTTAATATAGCATTGAGATAAAAAGTACTTGCACATTTATGCTGCAGGATGGGGGGCAGGAGGGAGGGGGTATTTTTTCCCCAAGGGAGATACTACATTTGTATCTGTAGTACCAAGTCAAGCAACAGAAGACTTGCCATCTCTGTGCAAGCCACTGATCTCCCCTTTCTCAAATTACTCCAAAATCCATTGACACATGATGCTTCTGAAAGGAGACCGAAAACCGCAGTACTCCTCAGTGGTCGAGTAACGCTATACTTTGTGTTCAGGAATTTTTTTCCTTCAATTTATCGCCACCAGATTTCTACAAATTATTGAGGGGAGCCTTTGTCAAAGCTCTGACACTGCTGCTTTCCTTTAGTTCTTCTCCTGCATCGATCTATTTGGGGAGGGGGGTCCGAGGAGATGGAATGAAATGCAAACTTGTAAACTAACACTTTTCAGGAAAACACCTTCTTTTTGAGTGCAATCGTTGCACCTCACTCCCTGCAGGAACCCTGCCTTAGCCCCCAGGCTGTTCCTGTGCAGCTCTTTCCATCCTCAGGAGCAAGAGATCCGTGGTTCCTCACGAGACACTGCAGTTGTTTCCAGTGCTGCTGGGAGAGCTGGCAGGGCAGGGCAGCCCCAGGTCACCTCTGTGAGCACTCGGCAGCAGCAGCAAGGTCTGAAGCTTATATGCTGAGGGAATCGTGAAGAAAAAGAAAAAGGGAAAAAAAGGCATCTTCACCCTGAAATCCAGGGAGGAAATGGGGTTTTCTTTAGCTGTCTGCAGTGGACATCGCTCGCACATGTGTATGGTCTGTACATGGCCCCAGAGAACCTGCAGCAAAGGAGAGAGAAGCTACAAAAAGCTTTCAGATCCCATAACCGCAGTGTTCAGTTAAAGGCTAATGCACGCGGTGGGTTTGCAGCCAGCTCGGTCCAAGCCCAGGTCACTGCTGACCTCCACACACCACAGACCCACTCTCAATGCTAGTAGCTGCTTTCCCTCTAAAGCTTCAGATTATAAACATCTCTCAGCACTTCCAGGAAATAAAAGCCTGTTCTCCAGCCTCTCACTGTCGGAGCGGGCGTCTTGGATACCAAGAAAGCAACATAAATATTGCAGCTGTACTAGGTGCCGATGTTAGCTGGGGCTTACACAAGCAGAATTACAACTGCGGAGATTATCGCAGTCACCTTTGGGACTCTCTGGGTAACACATCTGGTCCGGCAACACACTGTATCTCTCCGTATAGGGGCTATACCAGCAGGGCTGCAGGCTCCAGGGACTTCTGCCCTAGAGCTGTGCCAGAGGGAAGGGCAGAGCTCGGTAAGCAGACACCAGGCTCTTGTGGGCTGTTGTGCAGCACCACGGTTATCTATTTCTTGGGAAAACTGGTTTTGCTCAAGCTAACGCAAATGTCCCCACTGGCACCACAAGCAGCTAGGTTTCCACCCAGAGCCCTCTTCTCTCACTGAGGAGAGGTGAGTAGGCTGGGTTTTGGCTGCTCCAAGGAGATGAGGCGATAAGGTGCTGCCGTGCAAAGCTCCAAAGGACAGCCCGGTCCTACTGCCGAGACCTGGGGTGGCAGGGACGATGGCAGCAGGGGACAGACGGGATGTTACATACACTGCGGGTGGCAGCAGATGCTGCTTCACCACCAGCCCCTACGCATATGTGGTGTTGATGTTTCTTGCCACAGGCCAGCAGCAAAACCAGAGAGGACTTCGTAGAGTGGCATTTAGAGAAACAGTTAAGGGGGCTGTAAAGCTTCAAACAGAAAAGCCAGCCAGCGGGGCTTTACCTGTGGTCTGGCTGCAATCTAGCCGAGCTCACAAATCAAAGGGGCACAGGAGGGAACCTCCTGGAAGGAGGATGAAAACTGCAGGCACGTGAGTTTCTTGGGGAGGAAAAACTGATTTATTCATTTGGTTCAGGTCTGGAGTGCAGGCTGCCCATGATGCAATCATTTTAGTGTCTGTATCATTTTGTTTACCCTACTGAGCTCCTACTCTGGCACTCCTAGCTCTGCCCAGAGCCCTACCAGATCTGGATGCTTCCCCAGAAAGCGCTGGTAATGTAAGAGTTAGCCATTAGACCAGTGGCTCCTAACCTCAGTACCCTCCCAGTGTATCAACGGCTCTTCTAGAAGACTCATTTGGCTTTGGACAGCTATTAGGCATCTCAGGCCGTGACATGAGGAGCTGAGCCAGGATTTTCTGCTTTGGCCATGGGCTGTGAGCGGCAAGGAAGGGTTATGGGGAAGGTCTCCATGGCAGTTGGCACCGGTGGAAACCAGTGGGCAAGGCTGGGTCCAGTCCAGTCCCCCACCTAAACCAAGCAAGCTGAGTGCCCAAAAGGCTATTTATTAAGAGGAAATGTTATGAAGTGCCTGAGTGATTTGGGAATCAAATTCCCATTTTCAAAAGCAACTTAAGCAATTGTGGGAAGGTTTATGAATTCACAAATGATGGTTCATTTGCAGCTCCTGGTGAGAGCTGGGCACGTATTCTTGTGTGCTTGCCTGCAAATGCTCCTCTAGGAGGACAAGGATTTAGTTACAAAGAACCCAAAACATTAGAACCAACCCACTTTTGTATGTGTGTAGGCTGTTTTCAACTATAACTAGAATTTACTGAGAACTGGCCCCTGTCTGAAGGCCAGGTCTTCAGCCAGCACGATCTCCAATGAAGCTGCCCAGCCAGGTGTGCATGGTCAGCTGGGGCGAGTTATTAACAGCCAGACATAAAAACAGGCTGCTGCAGGGAAGGGGCCTAACAAAATCCCTCCTAAGGAGAAAAGGTTACAGCCTAGAAAATAACAGTTCTAGCAAATACATATCACAAATCACCACTCTAAAGTTTCTCTTCTTTGGTTAATTTTCCAATTTTGCCTGCTGGTGCAATAGGAAGACCCTGAGTGCATGGAGTCAAATGCAGGGATTGTCACAAGCTGACACAGGCAAGGACTGGATCTGTGTGCATCTGCGTATATGCACGCACACACATATACGTACGCATATGTATGTGTATCTGTAGGTGTATGTGTATATATATGTGCATATATACGTGTATCTGTACGCGTATATATATATACACACATATAAGCACTGGAACAGGCTGCCCAGGAAGGTGGTGGAATCACCAACCATGGAAGTGTTTAAAAAATGTGTAGATGTGGTGCTTAAGGATGCACCACTTTAGTGGTGGCCTTGGCAGTGCTGGGCTAACAGTTAAAACTGAGGATTTTAAAGGTCCTTTCCAACCTGAATGGTTCTATGATTAAGTATATGTATACAGATACATACGTATCTAGATAGGTGTGTAAATGTCTATGTGTGTGTATGTGTGCATCAATACACTTTACACACTTCCCTAAGCACCCACCAGTGCCAGCGTCGGAGCCAGAGCAGGGAGGCAGCCGGATCTTTGAGGACATCGATCCTTGGCTCTTAACAACGAGCAACAGTCTGCCTGTCACCTGCCGCTGGTGACCCGGGCTCACCAGCCCAGACCTGGGACACCCGGCGTTGCGTAGGACGAAGGGGCTGTATTCTTCCCCGGGCTAACATCAGCATCACTTGATCTCTGAGGGCACCACCTCTCCTCCAGCCAGCTCCTGTTGCAAGCTGCTCCACACACTGACAAATAAACCAGAGCAAGGTGAGGCACGCTGGGACCTCACCCAGAGCCGCAGAACACGGCTCAGAGCATCGGGCGATGGGGAGGCAGCCCTTGCGAGAGCAGCCATAGTCTATATTTATGCCAAACATCTGCAAGGCCCGCTTCCACAGCACGGCTTGTTTCTAACCAGAGTGATGTTTTTAAATCTTTATGATTCTTAACATGCTAAAAAGAAAATAAATATGTGGTCCACCAGAGAGTCTCCAGTAACAAAGTGCAGGTCTTTGAACAAGGTCTGTAACGTTCTCCATCCTGCTCCGCACTCTCGAAAGAAATGGTGCTAAAGATATATGGGGCAGGTAGAGCTGATGGAAAGCGTTTCAACCTCATTTTGACATGTTCCAAGGGGTGGTATCTATTTTGACAAAACCATTGCTGAAGAAGTGTCAGAGCGGATTGTTTCCACCTTTTTGTTTTGTTCCGATAAACTCAAAAAGTTCCGCTCCGATCAAGCCCAGTTTTCTCTGGATTGTGTCAGCCTGCCTGCGCAGAGAGGCATTTACTGTGGGTCCAGATGGCGGAGAGGCAGAGCAGCACTTCACATCACCCTGCTTAAGAGACTGACTTTATTTTGGGAATTTGTTTGGGGACTTTGCTCCCAGCATTTTCCTGTGATTAGGGAATGAATTAGCTGGGGTGCGAGAGGCAGACACTGAGCTCGCCCAGTCGCCCTGGGGATTCTCCAGGTGGCCGCTGGCCTCAAGGCAGAGCTGTCCCAAAAGGCAGAACAACACCTTGCTGTTGGTCGTCTCACAGCCAAACTCTGCTAGTTCGCCTGCGGAGCAGCGATGGCCCTTCGATGCTGGCTCGGGGAGCCAGGCAGCAGCTAGTCAGTGGCAAGCTGTGTGTATGGTCTGTATGCAACCAGCCTGGCATGTCTACCATGCATTAGGCACTTTGAAGGTTGCTTTTTCATTGGAAAAGTGACCCGCGTGTGCACAGAGGTTGGTTTCCAGGCAGAGCTGCTGCGGACGAGCAGCCACAGCCCGCCTTTGCCATTCAAAATCGCTGTTGTCTGCCCTTCTGTTTTTATGGAGCCAGCAAGGCAACACACCAGCCTCTCAGCTTCAGTCTTAGTCCTTGCAAGAGGCAAGAAAATTCTCTGTTAGCCCTGGGGAGGTGTTAAGGTGTGAATTATCCACCTCCCAGCCACTTCCAGTCCCTCTGCCCCTCAGATGCCCTGTAAATTCGCTCCCGGCCCCCAGCCTTTCTAAGATCCCCTTTGCATTCGGATCAGCCTGATTTCCCTCTGCACACAAGAAGGAAAGCCTGAGCACGGGGCAGGGATGTCTTTCCCCTCCTCAGTTCAGGTGTACAGACTAAGGTCTGAACTTCAAACATCCTGAACTTCCAAGTGGAGAGAGCCATGCCCATTTCCAACTGGAAATGTCTAAATTTCTAAATGGGAGTGCCTGGTAATCTCTTAGTAGCTCCTCTTGCTGCCTGACCATTGGCCCTCAAGCCCTACTACCAGCACCAGGACCCCTGTTTTGCTCTCATAAATGCATTGGTCGCTCAGAGACCTCAGCTCAGACCAAGTCCAGCGGTCCCGCCTCGGCTGGGCTGGGCTGAGCCGGGTGCCGCTGTTTATACAGACAACAAGGCATAGCCTGTGCCCAAGGCTCGCATTCCTGTGGCAGCACGAGGAAGGAACGTGGGGCTCACTCCTGGTGGGACACAGATACCAAGAGCATTTTCCCAACCAGCAAAGTTTCTGCATAACCCTCCTCGCTGGGGACACCAAGCCATGGTGGCCTCAACCTGCCTCAACGGGCAACAGCGGGTCTGCTTGGGCCAGGCTGCTGGATTTTGCTTTTCAGTGTCTCTGCTTGCACCAGCAATGCTGCCGAGCAGGAAAACACAGGGACAGGCTTCGAAGTGAGCGGCTGCAGGCTGCACGTGTCTGTGCATGCACACCGGCAGCTGCTCCCAAAGAGACCCCATCCAGCAATGGCTCCGCGGTAGCATCGGTCAGGATGGGGCGCTGACCCGTGGCTTCTTTGTGAAAGCTCCTCCCTCACAGCAAAGCACGGGGGGAAAGGAAGGCAGCTACCAGCTTTCAAAGACCCGAGTTAAATCCAGTGGCTGAAACAACCCCCCAGAAAGTTTTCTTTTTAAATAAGAAAGTCCCTTCTCCAATCGTAATTGTTAAAATTGCATTTTTAATAGAGGCTGCCGACAGTCAAACAGTCAAGAAAAGAACAGAAACCAGAAGCCTGTGTGCTCAAAAGCCACTCTGCTGTTACCCGGCGTGGTTCGCTCTGCTCCCCGCGCCTGCCTGCCTTTGAGCAGCATCCCATGGGCGGGCCCGGCAGCTCTTAGGGACACCTCAGCCCTAAATAACCTGCAGAAGAGCAGGTTTCTGTTGTGGCTGGGAATACGCTCTGCGTGCCCGTCTGTTCCCAGCTGGGAAAGCAGAGGTTTCCTCGCCGGCTGCAGCGGGCTGCTGTTATGTGTTTGTGGAACAATAGGGTCTCCCTCTGGTGGCAAATTCCACCCGAGGTGTGCTGACATCGCAGGCAGGGATGGGGCTGCAGGGCTGCAGAGCTGGCTCCCAGCCGGCTGTGTGGGTATCACACAGCTGCACAGCCCCAGCTGCCTGGCTGCGGGGATGAAGGGGCTCATGGCCCCACCGACACCAGCCTCTGCCGTGCCAGGGGGGGTCCCAGGATGTCCCAGCAGCACCACTGGCACAAGCTTCCCGCAGAAGTCTGTGGAGGACCAGGCACACGATGCCTCCCATCACACGATGCATCCCATCATGCAATGCATCCCATCATACAATGCATCCCATCACACAGTTCATTCCATCACATGATGTGTGCTGTCATGCAATGCATCCCATCACACAGCGCATTCCATCGCATGATGTGTCCCATCACACAGTGCACCCCACCATGCGATGTGTCCCACCACATGATGCATTCCATCACACGATGCATTTATTCACACGGTGCATCTCATCACACAGTGCATCCCATCACATGATGCATCCTATCACACGACGCGTCCCATCACACAGTGCACCCCATCACTCCATGGCCAGATCCCAAATGGTCTCAGCCCCGAGGCTGGGTCCCTGGGCTCGGGACACAGCGCCTTGCCCACATGCAGCGCTCCTCCAGCTGCCTGCACCCTGTGAAGGGATGTCTTTGCCCCGGGGCTGTGGCAGATGCTAAACATCGAGTTGTTGTTTGGGGTTTTGGCAGGTTCACGACAGTCTTGGAAGGGAATGACTCAGACACTCGCACACCATCCCAGCAGGCCACTAATTAAAAGGATGGGACTCTGCGCTATGTCTCTGTCCGACCCCAGCACTGTTGTCTCACTCATCCCAGACATCCGTCAGAGCCCCCAGTCCCGTCTCTGCGGGGTACAGGAGCATTGCCCCATCGCGCATGGGATGAGGGAGATGAGGAGCCACTGCTGGCTGCCCACACAGCAGGGTGCTGTGAGCCCAGCTGACAGCAAGTACCGATGTGAGCACGGGGCGCTGGGCGGGGGTGGGGGGGGACGTTAGGGTACCTCCAGCCCTGAAGCACCCCAAGGGCCTGGGCTTTAGGAACTAGAAGGTGGTGCAGAGCTAGATGTCGCTGGCAGCACCAGACAGCTGGCTACGGGACACAGCACACCATTTTCAGGCTGTTTCAGCCTTTTTATGATGGGCTGCCACCACGGTGGTGGGCACTGCCACCTACCCAGCCCCCTCTGCAGCACAGGAGCTCAGCACCAGTAACCAGCATCTCCCAGCTCCCCAGCAGAAGGGCTTTTTGGCAGTCTTATACAAAGGATAGACTAGTTTCTTCAGGCTTGTGAGCAGTAAGGTTTCCGCACTGAGGATGCAAAGGGCTCCTCTGACCTCCCAGACCAGCAGAGTCCCGAGAGAGGCAGGGCTTGGGCTGTCCCCATGTTCCCCTCTTCCCTGGGAGGGTGTGGACAGAACGGCTGTGCATGCTGCATTTCAGCTTTGAGGGTGTTGCTGTCAGTCATCTTTTCCAAAGCTCCTCTGCCGCATACTCGATTGTAGCTTTAAATGGATAAACCTGCCAGGGGACTAGCCAGAGCTGTTAGTCATCTGTCTCAGGTGACCGGTCCATCCTCTCATCCTTTAAAAGGTAGCCAGTGACAGTTTGGTGGCAGATCTTGCCCTGGGACAGCAGTACTCTCACCTACTTAAAATTCCCTCCTTTCCCTCCTGTGCTTTGCAGTCAGTTGCCAAGACCAGCTCCAGCTGGCGGCTTGCAGCAGCAGAGGCAAAACTGAATTTTGCCACCCCAAGGTTGAAGGCAAAATAATTTCCTTGGGGTGGGATGTCAAATTTGGCATCTGTCTTGCTCTTTCCCTCCCTCCCACAAAGACACACTCTCTGCAAAAAGCCAGGCGTGTATTCTCCTGCCAGGATATTTTCTCCCTGTCCCGCTGTAGGACCTTCCCCTGCTCCAGACAATGAAGGGACCGAAGCCAATGGCAGCGGCTGGTGAGCCAGGGAATGCAAAAGCCCAGTGGAGCCCGTCCTGAACGCGCCCCAGCCGGCTGGACAGGAGGAGGATGATGAACCCCGGTGGGTGGGCTACGAGGGGCAGCCCCGTCGCCAGCCCCCCCGCTCACCCGTGGCCAGGTGAGGCAGGTGTGAGCCGGCTCCGGGGCTGGGGGACAGCCGTCCACCTCCCTGCTTGTGCCCAGAGCTGGCCTCTAGCCCCACAGCATCAGGAGTCACCCAGCAGGGCCACCGCTCCCCCAGTGCAGAAGAACCCCAAACCTGCACGTGCAGTTGGGCACGGGGAGCAGGGCTGCAACACGCTCACAGCAACACAAGGCCCTCGGGTGGGCGGGTGCACGAATCCAGAGCCGACACGGAGCGATTCCTCCCAGCCAAGTGTCCCTGAGATCCCACTGGGTCTCTGCCGCTCACAGGCAACCTGCAGATGCTGTCTGAGGCTGGGGGGCACCGGGAGAAGTGACGGCGCTCAGCCAGACCCCAAGGGAAGCAGGTCAGTGGCGTGTGCCCACGGTAGTCACTTTTTATTAAGGTTTGTTATTATAAAAATATATCATAAAACGTGGCACGTTTGTCCATTTCCACTCCGGGGCAGAGGCACTGGAAGGCTGGGACGGAGAGGGCTCCATCACGCAGCCGCTCTGGCTGCAGCGTAGGGAAGCCAGGAGCCGCTCCCTGGAGGAAACATGCTCCCTTGGGCTGGGACACAGCCGGCGGTGCTCCCAGCAATGTCTGGGGACGGAGGCATTCGCTGCCCTGCATCCAACGGTCTTCGGGGACATGGGAAGGAGAAAGAAAAACTAAAAACAAGGACGGGGACGGGGCGGGGGGGAAGACAAAATAAAGAAGGAAGACTGAGTCTCTTCTGTCATCCCTTTCTAATCCGATGGAGGTAAAGCGTCCCTCCGGGCAGCGTGAGTGAACATCCCGGCCGCGCTCCCCTGCGCAGGGATTTGCCGTGGGAGGATGCCACCTCTCACTGCCCAGGCTGTCTCCTCATCCCCGCAGGCACCTGGCAGAGGCGGTGGCACTTTGGGTACAGTTCGGTGGCACTTCAGGCTTTGGGTACAGTTTGCCAGTGCTTATTCCAAGTGTCGCTGTCTCTAGACTGCTGCTCCACAGCTCTAGGAAGAGGAGGCTGGGATAGAGAGTCCATGGATGGTATTTAGAGGGTCTGGAGATTTCCCCACAGGGCTGGCAGGTTTTCTGTCCACGACTGCAAGAAGGGTAGAGAGGGAAAAAATAAAAACGACAGCAGCACGGCTTGATAGACTCCGAGCACGTCGCTGCAGCCGGGCATGTCCTATGCCTGCATGCATACGGACCCTCCTCCGACAGCCCTCCAGGAGCGGCTCTGGGCCCCCCACCTGCCTGCCCCCAGGAAAGCCACCCCTTCCAAAAGGGGCTGCCAGGCTCCATGTATCAGACCTCTCCAGGGGAGCTGAAGAGGAAAGGGGGGATGGATGCATCCCCCAAGCGCTACAGATGGTGACAGACACCCTCTGCCATCGCTGGGGGTCCGGATCTGCTGGGGGAGGTGACCCAGACCCATCCCAGCCACACAGAGAACACATCCCACGCACGTTCTTAAAGCCTGTGGCCAGGGTGCCCTGGGAGGGGACTGTGCCACCAGGAGAAGGCTCTGCACACCGTGCCAGCTGCCGTTCAGCTCCTCCTGGGCTTCCCCCAGCCCCAGCTCACCCCAGGCACGGCACGGCACGGCGGGGCACAGGAGGCATCGCCGTGCAGGGCCCAAGGGGCTGTCTGTCCCCCCGCACCGGCCCTCGGAGGGGGAGATGCGAAATGCCCCCGGGCTGCTGTGGGCGCTGGGGCAAGCAGGGAGGTGTTTCTGGGAAAATACGGCTCTGGGATCAGAAAAGGTCTGAACCGGAGGGCGAAATCGCCTGGCTGAGCTGAGTTTGCCTTTAGCTTCTCTTTTTCTTTCTTTCTTTCTCTCTCTCTTTCTTTCTTTCTTTCTTTCTTTCTTTCTTTCTTTCTTTCTTTCTTTCTTTCTTTCTTTCTTTTTCTCTCCTTCTTTCTTTCTTTCTTTCTTTCTTTCCTTCTCTCCTTCTGTCTTGTCTTCTCCCTCTCTCTGCCCCCTCTCCCTCCCCCTGCCTCTCTCCCTCGCTGCCCTCCCGATGCGGGACGCAGGTCCGGGAAGCGGGAGCCTGGGAGCCGCCCCGCGAGCGGAGCGGGGCCACCCAACCCCCCGCACCCACGACGGCCCGTCCTCCTCCAGCCCCTGCTCGGGGCCAGGGGGCCACGTTGTGCCGGATATTCTGATCTTTGGTTTACCCCAGATACATAGCGTAACCAGAAAACCAATCCGAAATAAATTAAAAAGAAAAAAGCTTTTTGGGGGGAGGGAAGAAAAAGCAACAGAAAGACAGCAACAAAACACAAAACCAAAAAACACAAACGTTTAAAGAAAGTCTGTGGGCCTTTCGGCAGAGGCAGCTTGAAGATTAGCGAGTCAGAAAACTCAGCCTCCAAGTCACTTAAAATACCTCGAAAAACAGACTAAATGCACACAGGTCATCTTTCCTCCTCTTTCGTTCATTTTCTTTTCTTCCTTTTTTCTTTCTTTCTAGCTCCCCTTTTCTCTCTTTCCTTTTGTTCCTCTCCCTTGCTTTCTCGCACTCTGTTTCTCTAATTTTTTTTCCAAATAATTGATTTACAGTTATCTACCTTCACCCATTGATATTCAGAATAACTCATCCCTGGGACAGCTGGTCGTATAACATGCAGCAGGTAGCTGTAGTTAGAAACGGTAAAGGGTCGTATACAAAAAACAAACAAAAAACAAACAAACAAACAAACAAAAAAAAACACACAAAAAAACCCCACAACACCCAAAAAAACCAAACCAAAAAACCCACACGCACACCAACAAAAAAATTAAAACCCCAGAAAACTAGAAATAAAATGGACTAGTAAGTGGGAAATGAATTGCAAATGTGAAAAAGAATAGAAACTTTAATACCACGAAAAAGGAGAAAGATATCGATGGGGATTTTATACCCAGAACAGAGGGGCTGGGATTTTTAAAACGAAACCGCCTATGAAGGAAATAAAGCTTCCGTCAATGAAGCGAAATAATTAGCAGGAGGTAAGAGAAACGTCCCAGCGACCAGCCTCCGGTCCATACGGGTGGGACCCCCAGCCGGGGGAGCCCCCCAGCACC
>JAVJGI010000035.1:921852-958707 GCA_035590275.1 Ibycter americanus | reverse complement strand
GGTCCGGCGTGGAAAATCTCAGGCTGGGGCTAAAGCTCTGGGTGGGGGAGCCCCCGGTCCCCCGGGGGGCGGACAGGCTGCCCCGGGCGGGACCCCCCCGGAGCGGGGACAGCCGCCCGCACTGCCACCGCACCTCCGAAACAGCGAAATACTATTTTTTTTCCCCCATTTTCTTTTCTTGCTGCAGCTGTGACGGAAAGCTGAGAAAATGAAAAAAAAAAAAACCAAAACCAACACCCTTATTTTAACTATATTTGCAAAAGCTGTTGGGCATTTGTGTGCGTTTTTACACTGGGCTTCATGTGCCAGACGCACCATTTTGCGTTGTTAGTTTTGCTGAATAAAAACGTGTATTAGCAGGTAGCTTCCTTTTAAACAGAAATAGTGTTTTAAACAGAGTAGTGCTCTACTGCAGCGGCTGGCAATTAATCTAATTAAAGGTAGGGGTCCGCCTGTGGTTCTCCATTATTTATTCCATATTCGTTAATGATTCAGAAATGCTGTGACTCTTCGCAGGGATATTTAGTTCAGTCATGGTTATGGAGCTCGTTTTCTGCCACGATCAATCAAAATTGGAAAATCCCATTGCAGTGGGTTCAGAACGAGCGCTGCGCACAAGAGGCGCGCTGCAAAGCCTGGCGTCTCTCCCTTGCGAAGGGGAGTGCAATATTATCTGGGTGCCCGTGTGTGTGTTTTTTGTGTCAGTAGGATCACGAAATTACTTCTGACAATTTTTTTGCTTGTGCGTTTTGACGCTGGCTAAATATGGCGAGTCGAACAATCCCGCTGTCATGACAAAAAACGCTTTCTGTTTTCTAAAGAAAAGGCTTTGCGAGCTTAAAAAATAAAATCATTCTTCAAAGCTTAATGTGCTGTCTGAGCCATTTTGTTTAATCATATATTTCAGTCTGGTAAAGGCCACAGGTTGAGTAATTAACAATAACTTGGTTTCATTTGTCAAAAGCAATTTAGCTGTATAAAATATACTCCACTGCAAGCCAGAAGGCTCCTTAAGTCCACGTGGAGACGAAAAAAAAATACCCAACCCCCCCCCCCCCATTTTTAGTTTTGGATTTTTTTTCCCCTACATTTTTGATCACAGATTCTCAATGTGAAAATGATAGTGGGATCCTGGATCCTTAATAAACGCCATCTAGTTCTTGTGTAAAACATCGCTGCTCTGAGGACAGTGCAGATCTTCTGAAATGATCGCCATTGCTTAAATAAAGAACAGCAGTCAGATCCTACCTTTCTTTTTACTGGCAGTATCGTGATTTTCTTCTCCTTTTCTGCCTCTAAACCATTTCAGATCACTTGTAAGTCACTGCGTGTGGATTTGAAATCTCTTGTAATGCCCTGAGAAGCACATAGGCAGCGGGAGGATTTTTTTAGCTACCGTCGGAATCCGCCTGCCTCCCATCAGCTACGGAGGTGCACGGCTGCAGGCCAGCACCTTAGCTTACCAGGTACTGCAATTTTAAAAATACAAAGCAATTTGAGAACAGTATTAAACAGGTCTGAAGGCTGACGGCAAGCGGAGGTCCTGCTGGAGGGGAGCTGTGCGGGCTGCCCGTAGAAGCGGGCGAGCGGAACGGGGGCTGCCTGCTCTGGCTGGCCGTGCCTCAAAGGAGGGGGCGAACCAAAGCCTCTTCCTTGCAAAGGCTTAATACTGCTAAAAGACATCTGTCAGGCGTATGCGAGGGCGATCGGCTCGCAGGAACGGCTGCATTAAACGGCAGGGTTGGTATTGAAATTCAGTTTGGCTGCCTGGGGATGGACGGGGCTGCAGTGTCCCAGTTCCTCCCTCTGAGGAAGGGAGCCTTGGGGAAATGCCACCGCGTCTCAGCATTGCGTCGGAGGAATTTGGGGAGGATGGAAGCATGCAAGCATCCTTTAAAAAGCAGGTATGAAACCCTAATTCTGCACAGGACAGCACTGCTCCCCCCACGCTCACGCAGCACCTCATGCTGCTGCCCACAGGGGCAAAAAATCCCGAGACCAGCAGCGGAGCATCTCTTTTCCTGGCTTTGTTCGGGCTTAGACTCAAATCACTGTGGAAGCCATGGGCCGGCATGCAGCATCATTGCAGGGGCTCTTGCAGGTGCTGCACAGTTCGCAGGCGGTGTGTTGGGGTCCCTGGGGTACACGGCAGCGCTTACTCTGCTGCCACGCGTAAGGAAACAAGGTCTTGCGCCACAGCCACGCTGGCTGCAGGCCAAGGGGCAGACAGCCACGTCCTTCGGTGTTATTACAGCGTTCACGGGGGAATCGGGAGCCAAGGTGTCACTGAGCTTTTCAGTTTCCTCAGTTCGCCGAGCCCATTGCAAAAAGGCACCTTTCAGCTTCTGCATTTGGGTCCATCCCTTCTGTCCTATCCTTATGGGGCTGAAGGCATCAGCCCCCCGCGCTCTTCCCAGGGTGAGAACCAGCAGCCATCCCTCACCTGCAGATGCTCATCGCAGCCCCAGCTCCACACGGCACAGAGAACCGACAGTCCTTGTGACTTTGGTGGGAGCCGTAGGTGCTGAGAGAGATGGACGGTGCTTCTCAGATGACGTCCTTGTCTCCTGCCTGACCAGCTGCCCTCGAGACCACTGCAGTCAGCAACTGTCTCTCTGTTCACGTTGGTATTTCATTGGTCCTACAGTGCGCTGAAAGAGAAACAACAACAACAAAAAAAAAAACCCAAAACCCAACCTCCAAATATTTTCCTTTAGATTAAGGTCTTGCTTAATGTTAAGCCCATATGGAAGTCTTTGCCTGAGTGTAAATCTTTGCAAGATCAGCTTATTAGCTTATGCCCAACTTCGCAAACAAATGCTGCACGTGCTCGCCGACAGAAGGGATGAAGGGCTGCTAAACCTGTTCCTTTGTTTTCTTATTGAAATGGTTTTCTCATGACCATAATGAAGTGGGAAGGCCGCACATTTGGCAAAGAAATGGATGTTAAGTTGTGCTGGTGGAAAAACACATCGCGTAGGCTGAAATAGCATCGGGTCGGCTTGTTGCATTTGGCACCGCACATACGGAGAGCGGCTGCACGCTGAACGGTGTGCATGCGGCCCCAGGGGAAGAACGGGGAATCTCCTCCTCCTGGAAAATATTTCAGATGAGGTTTGAATGTCTTTACTTACGCTTAAGCCAGCCAGGCATGGACTTTATGGCACAGATCCATCCAGCACATCACTCCCCGGCTCTCAGAGATGGTCCTCCATCAGTTGTGTGTGGGATCTTCGCATCCCTAGGGAGTCCTGGAGAAGGACAATGGGGGAAAAAGGAGGGGACGTATGGCAGGGTGACCTAAGCCAAATGGTTTGGGAGAAGGGAATAACCTGCCCTGCCTTTCAGACAGGCAGGGGCTCCATGAGCCTAGAGACAAGGCCTCACCTGAGACCAGGCTCTCCCCCTGGTGCGAGGGTCTGCAGCCAGCCGAGGGGCAGCTGATGCCAATGCCAGCCGGAGCAGCCTCAGGGGGCAACCCTGGCCCCTGCCTGGCATCTCACGCACTCAGTGGCTGCGAAGACGTGCCTGCCGGGCCATCGCTGGATGCTGTGGTGAAAGAAGGGACCTTCCCCACCAGTTTGCCTCATGCATTTTGCTCAGGGTCTGCCTCGGCCTTAAGGGTGGTGAAGGATGCAATGGGTTAAATTTTATAGTGCTGGGCTATGATTATAATGTATCTTCTGCAGCTCTTTACAAGCTGGTGCCACACTTCATAGGTCTTAACAAGGGCACTGTAAGAGGTATACGCTCAGCGTGTTGGTCCAGCCAGCCAAGAGCTATGTTTCACGGTGTTGCACCAAAGCATTTCACAAAGTTCAGAGCCATTTAGTGGCAGGTAAACTCTTTTCAGGGATCATTTCACAGCAGAAACTTGTATCAATACGAAAATGCACTGAAGTAGCAAGGCAAGAGTGAGGTGAGCAGCAGAGAACATTATAACCATCATAAAGACTCTGAATAATCATCACAAAACTCTATTTATTTCTCCCTGTATGTGGCACGGGAGATATAAAATGGGATTTACAGCACGTAGGGCTGTGAAGAGCTGCTTTGTCTGTTCTAGCTGGCTCTTTTGGCCAGAAGCATCTCTCCCAGGACCGCTCCGCTGATGCTCCCTTTGCCTCTCATTCCTGCCTGCGTGTACTGGCAGCGTGCTCCTCGCACAAGGCCCTTAAAATTAAAGATGAGGGGGAAGAAAAACGCACCTTACTTTCACTGCCCTGGAAACTGAGCAAGGACTAAGAACGGGCGTGGTGAGCAGCAGCCTGCCTTGCATGAAGGCATAACCTTCCCTCTTCCTCCTCCTCCTCCTCCTGTGGGCACAGCAGCTAAACCCTGTGGTTCACCCCACAGAGCTGCAGGGCTGATGCGTTCACCGCCCTGTAGTATTTGCTTCACACATCCCTAATTAAATATTGCCAGCTCCTGGAGCTGCTTTGCCAGGTATGGCCACATTCTCCCTCCTGGCTGCCCTGCCACCGTGACACACCATGACCTGGGCACAAAGCTTTCTGGGGCAGCAGGATTTTCCTCAAAGCTTCATCTCAGCCAGGAGCTCTCCATCAGGCCCCTTGGTGCAGCTCCAATACCAAAACCAAGGCACAGCCACAGGGATGAGCTGCAGGTGGTGGGAGGGAAACCCAAACCCTCTGATGGGAGGAAGGACCATCCCCTTTGCTGCGAGGGACATGCTGCACATCACGGGCCTTGACCAGACAAAGGTGGGGCTGGGGGTGCAGCCGCGGTGCTTTTCCCCTGCCATAGAAGAGAGGGGAGACCTGTGACACGGGTGGCAATTCTGCTTTGGGGGAACTACTTCAAATGCAACTGGCAACAGCTGGGGCCCAGTATTAGAAGACGATCCTGTGTCAGACACTTTCCCACCCCTCCTGCTGAAGCTAGTGTTTGCCCCGGGTTGATATCAGCTTTACGCCTTGCTCCCTTAATGAAAGCACCCACGGACAGTGATGGGTGCTGCTCAGCATTGGTACCAAACAGGGTCACGCTTGGACGTGAATTCTTTTGGAATGGAAAAGATTGCTCAGTTCCCCTTGTCTCCCCTAATCTACAGGGCTGGCAAGAAATGATGAAAATAAACCAAAAAATATTTATTTATTTCTAAAGTGGTTTCATTGAAGTCTTTCTGCAGGGGAGAAAAAAGGTCCTTTGAGCAAAATGGGTCTTTTTTTTTTTTTCAGGTGTATAGGGTTTGAGTAGAAATGTTTTGAGATGTAAAAGATGGTTTTCTGTCTGTGTTGTCTTGACAGAGGAGATAAGAGAAAATGACCAGTCCTGTATGGCTGGAAAAGTTTTCATTTCAGGGAAAAGACAAAATATTTCTTTTTGATCTCTCTGGTTTGGGTTTGATGGGAGGTGCTCTGTTAATTTGCTTTGGAAGAGGGAAAAATCCTCCTAGCTTGTTACATTTCATATTTTTCCTTGAAAACAGACACAATGTTTTGCAGTAAGCTCTTGTGAAAAATACATTTGTGGCACTGGTCTGCAGCTGTGAGGGCATATGGAGTGGGAGAAGAGCTGCTGAATAATGTGATAGTGTTTTCACAGCCACTTCTTCAAACCAGGACCTCACTTTCAATTGCACCCTGAAACCTTCTGTCTCCCCCCAGCCCCTCTTCACCTCTGCCTCCGTGTTCATCCCTGCCAGCCAGAACCCAGGCCCAGACCTGGTTTCATGGGACATGTTGGGATATAGTTAATATGGATGCCATTTGAAAGCAGAAGCTGTGTGAGACTGGTTGCGGCAAGATAAAAGATACATAGCCCCCTGTCCCCAAAACAGGCATAAAAAGACCCTTTCTTGCTCTACAGCAAGCTCCAGGATGGGGGGACTTGATTTTTTTTGCATAACACACCAATGGGTTCAAACTACGTAAATTTGTCTAATCCTATGAGCGACAGTGGGCAGGGGGGAGCTGGGAGGTGGAAGCAAACCTGACCAGGAGCTGATTGGGACTCACAGTAATGTCATCGTGCAGGAAGCCAGGCATCTTCCAGGGAGCCTGCACAGACCTGGCAGCTCCTTTCCGTTGAACCCGCGCCCATGGTATCAGCTCCTAAAGATGTTAAATAACAAATGAAACATGTTGTACATTATGTGACTGCTGCAGTTGCTTTCTGGTAGTTTTCCTGGAGCAGCGGCGAGCGCTGGAACGGGAACATCTGCACCGCTGGCTGCCATTGTCAGGATGGGGACCACGGACTGCAAACAACGAGCGGCTCCTTTCTGGAATTCCCCCTCTAAATCAAACGCTGCTCCAGTAGGGAAAGCGTACAGGTTATTTGAGTTATTGTGTGTGATCGGACATATGCAATGCTAGAAGCAACAGCAGTATAGCCATTTGCTGTTCCTCAATCTAACCTGAGCAGCTCTGCTCTCAGTGTCACGTTTATTTGTGCAGTACGTACGGTCCTGTCTTCTGGTACAAACCTTATTTCCCTCCACCTTTGTTTATTCCTCTTTCTCCAGAAAGGATTTAGTGGGGGTTGGCAGCGCCCCAGCCTCACTGCCCCCATCGCCATCAGGACTGACGGCAGCTGGCTGGCGGGGGCAAAGCCAGCCCCGGCCCCCCCAACGTGCACCAAGTGCCAAATCCTGCCCTCTCCTCCGCACCCTGAGGAAATACAGCACTGCCATCACAGAGCAGGGCTCTCCCTCAGCCCAGGACTGGGGAACCAAGATCCTCATGGACAGCCGGGCCAGTAATTTGGATAAAATGTGAATGAAACAATGTAAGAGGAAAATGGAAGTACAATTTGTAAAGGCTGCACACAAACAATGCTTCCTGCTATTAATTCAAAGGCATCAATAGCTGAGTGCTTTCAGGGCACAGTATCTATTCTGTTTTCCATTTATATGCTAGAATTGTGGTAGATGTCAGGAGAATTTAATACACATGATGTAGGCATATGAATAAGCTGGATCCTTTTCTGGGAACAAGTATTCATAAGTCTCCATGTGGTTCCACATCTACAAAGACATGGGTATTTATTTCATGAGATCTGGACTCCATTTCAGGCAAGAAAAATCCCACTAAAGCCAATGGGGAATCTTTCTGTTCACGTCAATGGATCTCAGAGCCCCGATTCAGGAATGCACTTAAAACACATGCTTAAATTTAAAGCCAGGCTTAAGTCTCACTGAAGTCCATTAGATGTAAGCTTATGCTTTTGCTGAAAGACGAGGAATTTAAACAAGCATTTATGCGCTTACCTGAATCAGAGCTTGGCTCACGCTCAGAGCAGAGCGAAGCTGAGGCTCGTAAAAGAAGTGCTACAGAAATAGCACACATTTGAAGTTTTACAGGTCCAGGTTGTCGGTCTGTGTTATCCGGCCGGCGTGGGGGGAACGGCTCTTTCGCAGACGAAGGCAGAGCTCTGGTTTCCCAGCACTGTCTGGGTTAGCGCCGCCGATTTGCACGCCAGCAGCGAGCCCCTGGGCGCACGCCCCGCACTAGCCCGCAGCCCGGCCGGCTCTCGGGGATGCTGCCCTCCCCTCTCCGCCATCACTGCCCCCCGCCCCGGGGGGAGCTTGGTGGGTGACTTTCAGCACTCCCACCACTGCCCCGCTCTCTCGCTTTCAGGATTTGTTTGTGTCTTTTTCATCAGAAAAAGGCGATTTGTCCAAATGGGTGCACCCCTCCCCTGCAAAATGATGGGGGGTTTGTGGGGGAAAAAGCCCTGCTGAGCCACGGCTGAACGTGGGCTCATACCTCCCCACCGCTTCGGGGAGAAAGCACCTCTGTCCTCCCCCAGCAAACACCCGGGTGTCCCGGCTTCGCTCCTTGCTGGCATAAAAGCACCACTTCCCCCCAGCAATCCTTCCTCCAAAGCAGCCGAGGGAGCTGGAGGAAGCCCTGGCAGGTGCCTCAGTGCCCCCCCCAGGGAAACCTGGACCAGGTTATTGCCCCCTCTCCACACACATGATGTATTTCTGAGCGAACAAATGCAAATCCTGCAGGCATCCCTCCCCTGGGCACAAGCTGCTGCCAACCAGGTTGCAGGGAACGGGCACATTATTGCTTACAAATAACATTGGCAGGTTAAAAACTGAGTCTCCAGCTCAGGTAGGGAGAGAGGATGATTCCCTGGGGTGGCTGCGAGGTGGGACAGCGGGACTGGGAGAGCACCAGAGCAGGAAAACCTCCAAAGAGATGGACATCACCTTGTCCACTTCTGCCGTGCATTTATTTTCCCTCTCCCAAGCCCTCACTCCAGCTTTTAGCAACCCACAGCTGAATGAGTGACCTGCGCCAGGCTCCAAGATTCAACATCTGCAGTGATTAATCTCCCCAGGATTAAGTTCCTCTGATTTAAAACAACAGATAATGGCTAATAAGGGGAAACATCCCTATCATAAACACTGCTTTGGCATTTACCATTTGAAATAATTTATATTCTCTGGTCTAGTGGGTTTGTATCACCAGACTTAATGACTGTTTCTGTTTAATTTTCAGATGCTTAATTGCAGTAGAACACTTCAACACCATTAAATTAAAACAAGCTACCAGCTTTTCCTTGCCTATGCTGCTGGCCTGGCTCCAAGTGACATTTAAAGCGATCTCAGATGTTTTATTCCTGCCACACAGGCTGCTCGCTTACTAACAAAAAGTGTGTGTGCACATCGGGGCGGGGGCTACCTAAAGCCACTAACACGGCAGCATTAAAAACAGCTCCCAGGCAGGAGGGCATTGGGGTGAGGCTCGGGAGCCACAACAACTTTCCCTCCCCCAGAGCAGACCTGACCGTGCCGAGGGCTGTACCGCTGCCGGGCAAAGGGTTTGGGGGCACAGAAGGACCCCAAAATGGGAGCAGACCCCGGAGAGGAGCCGCCAGCCCCCAGTCTCGGCAGACCCCCGTCTTCGGCCTGACACAAGCTCTGCTGGGGCTTCACTGGAGAAAGGTTCTGCTCAGGGGCTTCATCTTGGGCAATTTCACATCTTTGAGCAAATTTTCCAGTGTGGAAGTACTTTGGGTATCAGGTACCTATTAAAAAGGAGTAAGAGGAAATGGAGTTCCTCTATAAGTTAATATTCTTTGGTAATGGATGTTTAGAGTTAGTATGTGTCTTTACAACATCATTCATAGGGGTATTGTTTGCTTCTGACAGTTTTTCTTTTAAGATTAATGTGCTTATGAAAACCTTGTGCACCGCTCTATGAGGCAAGCTTGAAATCCATCAGCAATACCATCGCCATGACACAATGCTGGGAGAGCAAAGCAAATGACAAACAGAATCTGGTTTTTCAGAGACCAGTGTGTGTTGAAGAGAAATGATCTGAAGCAAAATTTGGCCTCTCTCCAGCCACCCTTCCTGTTCTGCTGTTGGCACTACCAGAGAAGAGGGAGAGAGTAAAAATACATGCGAGGGAGTGAAAGAAAACAAAATTAATTAGGGGGAAAAAATAACTCAAACCTGCTAGTGTTTGGTCTCTTTTTAGCAAACAAGCATATGGAAAATTCTTATAAAGTTTAAAGACTATTTCAGCCAAACATGCTTGTTATACATATAAATAATTTCATCAGAGATCAGCGGAAACAATGCAATTAGAGGCGAGTTGCATTTAGCATGTTGGGATTGCATCCAGTTGACGTGCATCCTTGTGAAAATTCAAACATCATGGACCAGACCCTGAGCTACTCCCAACTGCCAAAGCTGGGTTGATTTTTTTTTTTTTCATGGTTTTTTTTACTGTTTCCTCACCCGACCCTGATTAGACGAGACAAGGGTCTGGCCTCCCTGCTGCAGGAGACAAACCAGCGTGCAGCACGAACACGCTGGGTTAAGTGCTACATGCTGTGGTTGGAAGCAGGGGAGCCCAGAGCCTCGCAGGAGGTGTGAAACCATCACTGGGAGGCGATGGGGGGGACTCAGCCTGCCCTGGCAAGGAGCCGCAGGAAGAGGGGATGCTCGTGTGCTGCCCCATGCCCTTCCCTCCTCTGTGGGTGTCCCCCCCCAGACCAGTCAGAGGCTTTGCAGAAAATTGGGTTAAAATGCGTCATGCCGGAGGAAAAAAGACAGTTAAGTGTTGCTCTTACTTGGGCAAAGGTGGCTTTGTATTCACACCTGTGTCCTGGTCATCTGTAGGAAGGAGAAAACTGTTCCAGACAACCCCTCCACTCACCCCACCCAAGGGTGGGAGAGACCAAAAAAAGCCTGAAAAAACAGCATTTGTGCCAGGTTACCTGATCCCAGCATGGGGATGCATGTAGGAACAGCCTGGATTCAGCCTCTCACACTCCTGTTTTGATCATCATCTCAAGAGGAGACACCATGTCCCATTTTTCTTTCTATTACAGCTATCTGCAAAATAACACTTAAAATTAATTTCATTCTCCCAAGTTCTTTAGCAGAGCAACGAGCAAACACAGGAGGCACAGACCTAGTCCTTTGCACCTCATGGCAGCAAATCTGCTTTCCTGATGAAGACTTGTGATGCCGTCTTTAATAAAACCTCTAATAAACCTGAAAGAGATTCATTTTCCTCAGAAAGCCCAACGGTTTAAATCATCTGGGATCACCTTCCCATCTCCTCTGGGAACCTGAGCCACACTTTTAGCTTTCCAAGGGAAAGAGACTGGGACATCCATCATCTTTTTGACCGACATTGCTCGATGCCCACCCCCCAGCTTTGCCATTCACTGGCAAACATCAACAGCAGCCTCAAAAATATTCTACCAACAAGATGCAGGGACTGGGGGAGACCCCAGGCTGTGCCCCTACCCCAAGGAAGGGGCTCCCCTGAGCAGCCATGAGTACACAGAAAAAGGGCCCAGAACTGCTTCTTATCGCTCTATAGCAATTTTCATCAGACCCGGCTCAAATGGCATCCTGACAGTGGGTGCACTCCGCAGCCCCACCGAGGAGGCAGCTCTGTGCCAAAGAGCTTTGCCCAGCAAGCTGGTCAGCAAAAGAGGGGAAATGGGCAGAGAACCAGAAGCCCAGGAAGGGTGAGTGTCCCAGGACAATTTAAAAAAGGAGGAAAAAACCAACAACAAAAAAAGAACAGCCAGAGAGAACAGAGGTCCCCTGACAGGAAAAGCTCCCTTTCCACCAGCCCATTTTATTTCTCCATGGTCAGCTGCTGCTGCCTTACGCAGCACAAACACCACTGGCTCTTATTTAGGATGCTTGAGTCCTGAAATACAGTTTGGTGAAGCTGCAATGCCCTTTTTCCTGGACTGCTTTCCAGGGTGGATCAGTCGCATGAGGGCTTTGGCTTCTGTTCTTCACCAACTGCTCCATCACTTCTCGCCGTCACCATCGTCACTTCTGGGGTGGATGTTTGCAAAGCTGGGCTGGTGCAGGCAGTGGGAGCACGATGAGATGAGAGCCACCATGTCTGCACCTCCAGCTTCTGGAAAATAACAGCAAGCAAATAACAGCAACCAAATGCCTGTTCAGTAGGAAAGGGACTCCTGAAGTGGATATCTTTCACCTCTTTGTGACTTCTTCCACAAATACGTCGTCCTTCAACACCTTTTTATTGACAAAATCTCTGTCAATATAGCCTGAACTTCAAACTTGATACCATCTCCATATCAAGAGGAACCGGTTGCACCAGAAATGCTGTTGTAAGAGATATCTGTCTGGAAATCCAGCCTCCTGCCCCCAGCCCCAGCCCCAATACTGAGGGCTGGCATGCGGTTTGCTTTGTGGACGGGCAGTTATCACTGCATACATGCTCAGATTCACCCAGCCTGGGTGCAGGGTGGCCAAGGCTCTCAGAAACGGTGGGTGATGTTGGGCTGCTCCATGAGAGTATTTCTAACATGAAATGCCTATAAAGCACCCTGTTGCTTCAATAGAGCAGAGCAATAGAGAGAACAAGCCCATGGCTTTGAAAATCCTGCTGCCATGGAGGTGCTTCACAGGGCCCCCGATGCTCAACCCACTGACAGCCCCTGTAGCCTTCATTTCAAAAGCAAAAGTCAGCAGCAAGTTCAAAAGCATCCATGTGAAGGAGGAGGCAGCAGAAAGCTTATCCAGGGAAGAGCAGCCTTCGGTACACCAAACATGGCAGTATACTAAAAAACAGGCTCTAATGTGCTGATTGAGTCCATTCTGGCACAAAAATACTTGTACACTGCAGCACCTTCATTTGTTGGACAGACCTGGGTAGTTTTAAGGGAGCCACAACCCCAACAGGAGCTTGGGAAGGCCACAGCTGACAGCAGCTACGTGCTGCACGTCTGAAGTCTTGCACTGCCCTCCGTGCACATTATGGCCACATACCCACAGAGAAAGGCTTTTACCCAGCAAAGCAGGTGTCTCTGCTGCACTCCAGCCTACTTCATCCAGGGGAAACCTTGCTAATCTCCTAATGGCAAGGTCAGAGCAAAATAGCCATAACTTGGTGCCCAGAGCCAAGAAGGAATTTTATGAACCGGCAGACCCCAGTTTTCCCATCAGGACTTGCCCAGGAAATATCTCCAAGGAGCCACGGGTGCTGCTTTCATCTTGCCTGAATTTTGGCACAGGTAACCTCAGAGGCAGAGCATGCACCAGTCACAGTGCTGAGCACCACAGCGAGCCCTTGAGCAATGGGAGCAATGCCAAGGGAGAAGTCCACATGGGCAGAAAAAAAATGTTCATTTCTTTAAACCCCCACTCACTCAAAAAGTCGCTAAATATATATATATATATATTTACATTAAAGCTTTTTTCTTTTTGGCAATGTTATTGGATTTAAGGGGAAATGGAAAAGCAGAGATGAAGGAGGTACCTTTATCTTATCAGCCATCATTTTTAGAAACTTCAAGGTCTGAAATTTGAAAATGGAGATAAAGTTCAGCAGGGTTTCTTTGGCAAAAACTAGAAACATTTACAGATTGTCAGCACTACCCCCAACGTGTGCATTTTCAGCAAAGCTTTACCTTTTTAAAATAAGGAGGAAAAAGTAACTTTTTTCAAAATATAATTTCTCAGATGGAAAAGAGCTTGGGCTTGGGTGACTTTTTTTTGGGGTGGGGGGCAGCATCATTGGGGTGGTTACCAGCTCTGCTAGCCGGGTCGCCTCTCCACACATCCCTCCGGAGCAGGTCAGGGCACACAAGCCGGTGGTCAGATGTGACCGGGCAGCCTGCTGAAGGGCGAAAGGAGCCCAAACAGCGGGAGGAGGAGGAGGGAAGCGGCGGGCGCCCGGCCCGGGCCGGCTCCCTCTAGTGCCGCACCCCGAGCGATGCCGGCCGGGCGCTGGGTACCAGGGATGCTCCGGTCTGGCATCTCGGACCAGGAAAAAGCTTCCTCTGGGTGGAGAATAAGCAGAGCTCACCCCAAGGCACGTGCAGACGCAATTGCTATTCCTGGCTGGGAACCTGCTCCATCCCTCAAAACACCGTTTCATTAATCTGCTTGCAAGAAGATCAGCTGTCCCGTGCCGTGGTTTAACCTGGCAACCCCGAGAAGCGATGGGCAGCACGCCTCTTGTCCATCACGTAGTCCCTACCGTGATCTTTCTGTGGCGATTCCAAGAAAGTGTTAAAATCCATAGGAAATGAGATGTCCAAGCCCTGGGATACATGCTTTATTATATACCTGTGTACTTGACAACACACACAGAAGTGCTACATATCAAATATTTGCCCAGGGAATTTGATTCAGTTCACCTGCAAAGAGGAACTGAAATAAATAAGAGGGGTTCACGTGCACAGTCAAAATGAACAGCAACCAACACCTGCACGGAAAAAAATGCAGCTCTGCTGATTTACAAGACGCTAACCCAGCACCCAGCAGAAGCAAAACAAGCTGCTTTGCTCTGCTCCACACACAGCATCTTTGGTCCCATCAATGTCCCCTTCAAAGGAGAATTTTACAGCCACCAAGACTATCGTTTTGGAGCAAGGGGTGGTGTCAGAATCTAAAGCACGAGCCCTTGAGACCAGGGGTAGAGTGTTTGTACAGCACAACATAGACTGCCCCAGACCCTAAATCCCCTTCCCAGCAAGAGGCAGCCTCAGCCCCCCATGCCCCAGCTGATGCTCACACATCAAGGGCTGCCCAAAGCCCAGAGCTCCTGGAACACACGGAGCTGCCTTGTTACGGGGTCAGCCTCCCTACACAGCGCCGTCCCTACCCTCTCCCTGCACAGCACCGCTCTCCAGAACAGGAGCTGGCCGCAGGTTTAAGTGAGGGATGCCACACTGAAACGGAGAGGTTGCTGTCACCCATTCCAAAAAGCGCTCCTGATCTCTCTCGCTGAGCCTGGGTGGCACCTGCACACACGGGCAGAAAACCTCATGGGCAGAAGGTAAAGCCACCGTGAGAAATGATGGGCATCAACGGAGCTCCTCACACCACAGAGCGGAGCAGAGAGAAACACAACTACGTGTGATGGAGGAGGGGGCAGGAGACCTGCACAGGAGAGGGACGCCGAGGTCTCCCCAGACCACGGGGTGGGGAAGGTGGGTGCACCCGTGGGACCTGGGCCCTGCGAGGGTGCTTTGCCCGCTGGCGATGCCGCAGCAGCGCCGTGCAGCTTCGCAGCGTGCCGGGAGATGGCAATCTTCATCTTCCCTCGCCCTCCGCCGGGGAAGGGAGCTGCAGGCCTGCTACCCAAACACGCAGGGGATAAAGCTATTAAACTCAACAGCCTCGCAGATAAGTCCTGTGCAGGGAAACACCTCTTAAACATTTTTAAATGAATGGGGGTTTATTTTTGTATTTAAAGCAATAACATGTATTTGCCCTGCAGCGCATTATCTCCCTCTATATTCTCAAATAAACTGCAGAAAATTAGAGCGTCTCTGTTATCTGTTTGCTATCTGTGGTAGGATTAGAGGCGTCATGAACTAAGCTTTGAATCAACAATGTTTTATTGGTTCATGTCACTGAAGGCTGCTTACGACCGAGCTAAATAAGACATCAAGCCTCCCTCCCTCCCTCCCGCAGCCGGGGCTGAAGCACTGAGGATGCTCGCACAGGCGGCCGTGGCTCATCTTTTTGGAGAGGGGAGAGGAGAAAGGGGATTGCACCGCAATTTCCAGCATTGCCTCCCTTGTGTGGGGGCCAAAAAAATGGATGGTGCTTCCCCGCCTGGGAAAGGAGAAGGGGATGGCCACAGTGCGCTTGCAACTGCCGCGGCCAGGCTGAAAAAGCTTTAGTTTAGCCACTGCTTCTCTATCACGTTTCTAGAAATACACTTAAATAAACAATTAAAAGAAAAAACAACAAGCTGGGAATCTGCACCCCACTTTTCGGGTCCCTCTCCTCTGGAAGATGGACAGGAATGCGTTGCAGACACAACTACTCTGCAAGTAAATGCTCAAACCACAACAAAACAGGAGGGCCAAGGGATGGGGGTTGTGACCTCTGGAGATCTCCCTGACCATTGGCAGACATCAGGACCAGCAGCAGTGGGTCTGCCAGAGCCCAGGGCCACGTGGCAAGCTGGCCTCCTCAACCCCGCTCGGTTTTTGTAGGATGGTGAAAGGCTCGTCCCTGGGGAGGTACCAGCTCTGACCTCCCTTCAGCACACACAGCTCATAGGCAGGTTCCTTTTCTCCAGGTAACAAAGTCATCTTTGGTTTTAAGTGACCGTTTCTAACCACTCAGAATGGGGAGATGGCCCAAAAAGGGCAGCCAGGTCTGAGGCCAGGATGAATATCTCTGGCATCGTGGCTCCGCCGGTGCCACACAGACCTCACGGTCCAGGAGCAGGAAGGGATAAAGCAGCGTGGTTGCTTTATTGAGCCCTGTTAGAGCAGCAGGGAGGCTTGGCTGCCTCTTCCAACTTTCTGAGGAGAAAAGAAATACGGAGATTTGACCTTCCATAATTATAAAGCAAAAGCACAAGTTTCTAAAAAAAAGGAAACAGCACCTCTACAAGGGACCCCCAGACTCCCCCCCAGCAGCCCTCAGCTGGACTGCTAGCTGATGCCACCTCTTATGATGCTCTAAAAGAAATCTGATTTACAGCTCCGGTAAACACAGCCCACCTTTGCACACGAGAAGACCTGGCAGTGTGCTTGGCACCATTTTTACCTTTCAGTTTTATTTTTCCTAGCTGCTGCCAGAGCCTGTGGCTGCAGCGCAGTGGAAAAAGGGACCGAGGACATCTGGGGAAGGAAAATGAGTGGATCAAGAATGGGAAGAGGGAAAAAGAAGAACATGGAAGGAGACGTGCCCAACTCCCCCAGTAACCTGGCAGAGCTGCCATCATTTCGGTACAGATTCCAGCTGGAAGTGCCCTTCCTCCCTCCTGTGCCACACTGGTCCCATGTTCAGGCCCAAAGAGGACAAATGATGCTTCACTCACAACACAGACCCCAGCTCCCCCCTGCCCGTCCCCATGCCCAGCTGGGGCAGCTTCTCACCTTCCCCACGCTCAAGCCCCAGGAGGAGTTCAGTAACCCATTGCCTTGCAGCCAGAGCAGCTCCCTCCCAGCAAACCAAGACTTGTGGTTGCAAACATAAGTTGCACCTTCCTTACCTGGCTGGGGAAAGGGGACACATTCCCAAAAACCCAGCCCGAAACATGTTGGTGTGATTCACCTTTTCTCCTTCCTATTCTTTTTTTTTTTTAATTATTGTATGAATGCCATTCCATCACCCTGTAAGCCACCTGGAGAACAAAGTCAATTGCGGGGTGACAGTCACACCGGAGCACGGCAGTATTACTGGCTGGGTATTTGTGCTCGGCGTGCTGCGCTGGAGAGAGCAGCGAGTTCTGCTTCGCGCTAAATAACCTTTGGTTCTGTGCATATAAGAAATGCAGCTGGGCCGTTTCCTCAATAAGATGTCCTTACTTAGTTTTTCTATTACTGTTATCAGAGAGGATCAAAACAGACAGATGCATTTACTGTTTTCCATCAAAAGATAATAAAAAGAAACAGTTTATAAAATCAGATTATATGAAAAATTGCCTAATGATTATAATTTCTAAACCCATTGCTGAATAATGATGTATTCAAGAGTTGTCATCGAATGATGAAAGAAACCTAATATGAAAGATTTTCTCTATGAAGAATGACTACAGATGAATTGCACAGAGATACAATCCTCTGATAAAGGACAATAAGAGCCTCTAGAACACTTAATAATAGACTACTCAGGATGAATTGAGTATTGCAATAAAAGCCCATAAATTAAAAAGTTTCAAAATGATTTCTGATAAAAGACATGCCAAGGTGAAATAAAAAAAAATCCTTGAAATCAACAGATATACTGGCTACAGCACATTAGGTAATAGAAAATGCACTCTCTAAACTCAAAATAATTGATTTCTAAAGAGAATGTTATCGCACCTTATACACAGCAAGCTTTTCCTTGGAAAATCTTTTATGTAAATCATGTCAGGGTATGGATGCGCGTGCGCCGCCTGCCCGGGGGGGTTCGGCCGGTCCCACGGGTGGGAGCGGGCACACACCTGCTGTGCTGCTGAGCCCCCGGCCCGCGCTGTCGCCGAGCTGGGAGCGCTGGGGCTGGGCGAGGAAGAGCCCAAGGGTGAAGGTTAGATCTGCAGGCAAGGAGGAGAGCGTGGTTTATGCATCCGCAAGCCCCTTCTCAGCCCAGCTCCCTCCCTGCCCCCCCAGCTCTAACCTGCCCTCAGATCACTGAAACCCATTAGGCTTGACAAGCTTTTAGCATTAAAGAGCTTCCCTAAAGCTTTCCAGGACCACCTCAGGCATCAGCTGGGCAGGTGGGCACGGCAGGGCTCCCTCAGCAGTGCTGGGATGCTCCCAGGCCCCAGTATGCCCCAGCACCGGGGAAAAGCCAAATGCAACCACATCCATGTCCCCTCCACTGGCAGTGGACCCTCCTGGTTGTGATGGCCAGCGCCAGGCAAGGGCAAAGCCAGGAGCCCACACTCCTCAGTCTCAAAGGCAAAGAAACCCCAGAGAACCCTTCCTTCCCTTGGGCACCTCCTGCTGGGCTGATGGGCTGACCCCTGCCCAGCGGGTCTGGAGGCCCCCAGCTGCAGCCTGGCTCACACACCCTGCCCAGAGCCAGTGGGAAGGTAGAAAATGGTTTTACGATCTTGACCATGGTCAGTAATGCAGATGGCTGTACTTAAAATAGCCCTGCTCGCTCACTGTTGCGCAGGGAACCGAGATGATTTATTATAAGCTGTGCCAGCATATATTATTCGTGTTGGAAGCAAGGAAAGGTCTTTGATATGTATCTGAAAAAGCTTCAAATCCATAAAAGAGATAAACTTGTATGAATAGTGTCACCCAGAGTATAGATGAAACTCTCAGACACATCTTCATATCACGTAACGTGGTGTAGGACTACTATACTTATACAATCTGTGCATTAATTTCACTTAGAAGAGAAATTCATTACCATATCTCTACAGAGGGAGAGCTGACCCAGCCAGGGCTTTCCAGCGTGTTATTAAGGCTTTGTTTGCTTTTGATGCACGCCACAGCCCGTGTCGGTGTGCACACCCTGGGAGCCCCGCTTAGCGCAAACTTCCCTGTCAAACCCACCAGGTTTGGCTCAAAATGACATCAATCCGCCCCAAACCCCACGTCATTTATGTAGCGAGTGAGGGAATGACAGGATCTGTCAAGGACCTCCTTGCTCCAGACAGAGTCGTTATGTCCCCGCAGGTCTCCTGCCAGCACTGGGATTAGGCTGTGACTAATTACGGCTTTATTTCCTTTAATAAAGAGACACCCAAGTGTTCGGCACAATTGTGGCAGAAAACAATAATCATAAAGTCTCCCACTAAATGTCTGCAATTAGAGCATTCACTATTAATCGCGCTAATTAACCTCGCGCACAGAGCAGCTGCTGGAGCGGGTGCAGGGAGCCGCGGCTCCGGGATGTTTGCCTGGCCGGCAGCAGCACGGTGCACCGGGGCTGGCGGGAGCGCTGAGCAAAGCTCCCTGAAGCACCCTGCTGCCGGGCAGGACCAGCCCAGCCCACGGAGGGCGATGGCAGCGCCCACCCCAGACTGCACAAATAATAAAGCTGGGGAGAGGGGGAAGGTGGATTTTGATGCTGATTATGGCCAGGTGATTTTGCCATCACTGGTTGCACAGGGAAAATGATCTTCTGCCCGTGACCATTTGATTAAAAGCAATTATTTGTGGAACCAAGGTCAGGCCTACAATACCTGAAAATGGGCTGGAGTCCTTACAGAAACCAAGCCCCAAAGGGAGCGGAGCAGAGCAGTGCATCTCCCTCCAGCACAGCCCCGCATTAGACGCCTGACATCTTCGGCTCTCCCTTCATTGCTTTGCTCTTGTTCAATTTTGGTTTGCTTGGTTGTTGATTTCTTGTTTGTTGGGGTTTTATTTCTCTCAAATTAATTCTATTTTTAACTTTCTAAACTTCAGGAAAATCCTGTAACTTTCCTGTAGGCTCTCCAATTCTCGCAGCTCATTCCCAGAGTATACAACACAATAAAAAGACGACAAACAAAAGTCAGGGAGACCAAGAGCCCAAGCATCACTCTCAGTAAAGTAGCCATCGTGCTTTGAACCAGAGCACAGCCCTGTTTCATCTGGCAGCCAGGGTTGGAATTAGAGGAGAAGGAAACATTTTCTAGTTTTTCCTGTCTCCAGAATAACCTATTTTTATGTCACCTCGTTACTGCTCCTGCACAAAACTGCTACCAAACCCCACCACGCTGAGTTGTAGGCAGGCAGCAGAACAACACGGAAAGGGAACAAGAGAGCCCATAACATTTTCGTCCCAAACTTTCCACCCTTGCTGGCGCTACCAGCCTTAATTCACTCGCAGCACGCAGCCGCAGAATTTGCTCCAGCCAAATGTTCTTAATCCAGGGGTGCCCGAAACGCAGATAGCCCCACACCCCCCAACCCATGGGGCAAGGCACTCTGCAAACAGTGTTGGGCACAGATTTCAGCTTGCCAGCCTGCACCAACTCCAGCACCACATCCCCCCCTGAGCCCCCAGTGCTCTGGGAGAGGGGCTACCATGGCCCTCTGCCTTCCGACCAGTCTCGAAGCCATTTCTGGGACAGTTTCAGTCCCTTTCAGCTCAGCTTTCTTAGCCAGAATATTCATATTTTCCCAGCTGTGCCTTATTTTAAAGCCCTTTCTCTCCCTTCCTTCCTTTTTGACAGCAAATGTGATGCTTTTGTTCCCATTCTTTCTCTGGCCCTGATCCTGTGAAAAAAAATAAATGCCACAGCATCTGAAGTGGCCGCACAGTGGGTAAAATCCTGGCTCCCTTGAAATGGAGAGTAAAACACCCATTCATTCCCCTCCGCCGTGGCGCTCACCCCGTGACTTCAATGGGACAAACTCACAGGGCATAAAGTTGTTTGTTGTCCCTTAAATGGCTTCATTGTCTATTGTTGGGGCTCTTTCCTGAGCTCTAAATCTTCCTTTAGCTCTGCTCTCTGCCTGTCCGAGGGCCCTAAGAGGAGAAGCATCCTCCACACAGAGCAAGCGCCCTTGCAGGGCCCTGCCGCTGCTCCGAGAGGGAGGATATTTGTCCTCCTAAATACATTTTCTGCCCCATCTGTGAGGGCTGTATAAAGGTCTCCCTCCCTTTACTGATGCATTTGTGTCGCAGCAATAATGAGCAATGTCATTTTTAAGTGGGAATAATACGGAGTTGGTTTTGGCTGCAGGCCTGGTGCCCCCCCACCTGCCCGCTGCCCCCCAGCCCTACGCACCCGCAGAGCAAGGCTGGCGGCAGCGGGGCCGGCGGGGCATCGCTCTGCTCCTCGGGCCCCGGAACGGGCAGCGCTGAGCTTTGCAGTGCCAAATCCTTGTGGCTGGAAGGGGCTAAGGAGAAAGAGCTTTTTCTAAGAATACGTGTAGTTGTATGCATTAGGCACGGTTCCTCTCCAGAGCCTCGTGCCTGCTGGAGCCGGAGATGAAAGGTCCCTGTCCTTCATCAATCAGCTTGCTTTTGGCACTTTTGAGTACTGCAGGAAAGGGGAAATAAAAATATCTTGTATCAGCTGCGATGATCCAGGCAGGCCTTTCTGGGAAATGCCTGAATCCGCCTCATTGCAAGGGACCAGGAAATCTGGGAGAGCTGTTTCCAGTCCAGCTGCAGGGGAGCAGGGAGGAAAGGGATCCGCAGCCTGTATCCAGCACCGCACGCTCTGTCCCTCCGCTGAATGACGTTTGTCTGTGCTCAGAAGGTATTTGGAGAGGATTCAGGGTTGGGGTTTCTTTTTTTTTTTTTTTCCTTCTAAAATCCCCATTGTTGGGCCGCTGCAGCTGCCGCAGCTGCCGGCGCGGAGATGCGGGGACCCGCCACACGGTGTCACCGCAGATCGCCGCATCCCGGCCCGCACCGGCCGCCGGCCCAGCCCCACTCGCCCAGAGCCCCGGGGACACCCAGCGCTGGGTGCAGGAGGGGTTCGCTTTGTTTCCCTGCTCCCCGAGAGCCTCCCGGCCCCGCCTGCCGTGTCCCTCCTCGGTGGTCCCTACGGCTTCGCTCCACCTGCGCTGAAAACCCCGGGGTCCCCATGGATGCCCTTTGCCGGTGTCCGGAGGCAGATGCTTCTGGCAGCTTCCCCATGCCTGGTCCTGAGCCGGGCAGTGCCCTGCCCCGAGGAGCCCCAGACTGGAGAGGGTAAGGGACAGGCAAGGCTGTCCCCGGCACAGCTTTTCAGCCCCAGCCTGTGCCACACCAGCGACACGGGCAGGGGACAACTGGCCCCAAACCCAGGTAGCAGGCACTTAGCAAGGCACAGATAACCCCTGCTGGGATCGCCTCCTCTCTGGTAGGGATTTCCCGCCCTCTCCTTTCCTTCTTTCTGCCCACTTCTTTCTGTCCATTCCTCCTCCTCCAAACTTGGGCCACCCAGCATCCCCAGAGCACCCCCAGCCCTGGCCTTCCCTCCGGGTGCCAAAAGGCTCCTTAGCACGGAGACATGGACAGGGCCCATGCAGCACGGCACGGGCTGTTTATTTACTGGGCAGTCTTACATCAGCATTTATATTTTAATTCCTGGGTATTTACATTTTAAGCTGGCTGGTCAGTTAGATTATCGAGCCTATTTTAACAGTGCTACACTGGCATGGTGAGCACTGAAGACATAGCTCCCTGTTCATACCGCGACTGGTTTGCTCCAGGGCTGTGTGGAAATACAGCTTTGAAATATAACTTCCCAGTATTTATCCTTACCAACCTCGCATTGAGAAACTGTAAGAGATACTACCAAATGGACAGAACTTTTCAAGGAAAGTGTTGCTTTATACACTGGCTTTATACTGGCACCACCAAGACAGCATTAAGAGAAAAATTCAAATGGTACGATGATACTTCTTTTATAGTCAGAAGAGACTACACAGCTGGCAACACGGGTTTCAGTGGATATTTTCCTTAAATGAGACTTTTGGTAGCGCTGAGCGTTGACTGCCGCAAGCACCGACTGACAGCAGCACACAGGAACGCTCACCCCATGCCGACATCTGAAAATTCAGCCCCAGCCTAAGCCTGGCTGTGTGCTGGGATGTCAGCGCTCCTGAGTCTTGCAGTCCAGCACCGAGGTGGGTCACACTCACTGCCGAGCACTAGGAACATCCATCCCAGCCAAGGAGACACTCCTCCTCACACCAGCAAGGGATTTCGCCTTGGCAAGGGGAAAGGGCTCCTCCCCAGGCTCTCGCTTGGTAACCCGCACCATGACCGAGCCCACCCCCAAGGCCAGCCCCACACACTCCCCTGACCCGCTGAAGCCAGCAGAGCCCTTCCCAGTGTGCGAGGGAGGCTGAGCACCGACCCATGCAAGCACCTGGACTGTCTCTGCTTTCACACTGCTCCAGCCTCATCCCTCTGCAGACACCTCATCCTGCACCTGCCCTCGGTGAGCAGCGACAGCCAGGTCCCCTCCTTCCGTGCTCCTCTGCTGTGGGGGGGGATGTTCAGGGGACCCCAGGGCAGCCAAGGCTGGGTTGCACCTCCAGTTTGCACAGCCAGCGCTTGCCACAGCCCAGACACTGGCTGCCTTTCCTGTCCCACTCTCATCCAAACAATGGAAAATCCAGAAAAATCATGAGTTTTGCTTCAAACATAACACAGTTTTTAAAATGCAGTAGATTTCTGTACACTCATCCTCAGGTGTCTATGCCACCTGAATGCACCTACTTCAGTTTTTCCACTACGAATAGAAGAGCTGGCAATTTTCCTCCCCCCTTTAAACCAGAGCAGAGAACACACAAGAATGTAATAGCAAGAATCCAACAAATGAGGCTGTCTGAAAGTAGGTGTGTATTCTGGGGGCTGCAATAAAAGGGATCAATATGCCCCAAGTATGATTTTATGGCCTTCTGGAATATGAAACTGGTTGAGCTGGGGCATCCAAACAGACACTTTGCAACCACGGAGAGACAATTACTGAGAACAGTATCACAGATTAAGTGAAGGCAATTTTGGCCAGAACTGCGCCACTTCCAGCGCAGCAAGGTCCCCCTTCATACCCAAATTCCCAAGGACTGACATTACAAAAGCCATTAGAGCAAACACGGTGACAAATGGCAATCAGCAGCATAACCCTACACTCTGCTGCAACGAAGAGGAACACATTTACACCAGATAGGAGTGTTTTGTGAACTTTTAGAAGTTTGGAGTCTTCCTTCCATACAAAACTCCCTTTCCCTGCCTTCTCCTGCGCTCTGGTCATTTCTGGAGTCTGGTATTGGCCAAAACACTGTTTTCCTGCAAAAGGGGCCTGAACTTCTCCGTGGAGGAGGGAGACACTGAGCTCTCAGCCCATCCTTCATCAGCCTGGCAGAGATCAGGGCACTAAAGGCACTGAAAGAGTGCTGGGCACAAAATGTGCCATATCGCATTGGACTCCATCAGCCATTCCCCTGCATCACTGCTGTCCTGCCCATCCTTTGGGGAGCTCCATTACAGACCGAGACCCCTCAGACCACCAAACACAGAGACAGGCTGTGCCAGGATCCCCCTCCTGCCTGCAATAGCGCACTGATGGCTCCTAGCCCAGGCGGGCTTGATGGCTCTCCTGCCTCGGCAGCCGGGATGGGAGAGCACGGGCAATGCAGGGCCCAGGGTGGGCAGCAGCCCTGTGCTGCCCAGGGCTCCCCACCTAAGGGCAGAGGGAAAGCTGACCAGTTTGCTTCGAAACATTCGCGAGAAACTGAAAGGAAGAGGTCTGTATATCTCTCCAGAACAAAGAGCAGATGTTTTGCAGAAAACAGATTCTGTTACAACAACAACAACCCATACATTTTTTGGTCAGAAAGTTCTCGCCACCCAAAAATTCAGTGGGCTAAACTGGAATTGTCACCGTGGGGCAGATGAGCAGTCAGGATGGTGTGAAATGCTGCGAAGGGAGACGAGTGGAAAACCAGGCTAAGCCACAGCAGAATAATCTTTTGGTCTATCCACTGGGACTCTCTTCTTTCCGACACCAGCACAAACACACTTCACATAATGCTATTCTCAGCCAGAAGATTATCAGTGCACTCGCGCAGGCATAAAGAGGAGGTCTGCGCCACAATGAGACACCTTGAACAAACAGCACGCTGAACCCTAACCCCCGCCGGCACGGCGCGCTGAGGATTGCTGAGCGCAGGTCAGCACCGCTCCCGCTGCCACCGGCGCTGCTTCAACACAAAAGTTACAGCTCTGCCTTGCTACTGAGCCAGCCAGCAGGAAAGCATTTACACCGATGAGCATGAAAACTAGCTGCACCCGCGCAAGGCAGGCTGGTACCAGCGTGATAAGAGTTATGTTATTGTGGCCATTTCAGTGCCCCCCAAATCAAAATCGTTATAGCACTACAAAAGCAACATCCAGAACATAGACCCATTTATAGGGGGCAAGAACTAAATCAAAGTGCGCTGCCTTCACCTCGCAGAAAGCTGTTGAGCTCCTCAAATTAAACCCAAACAATCTCCCAGACAGTAAAACACTATCTTCAGTTATTAAGGAAGGATATAGCTTTATAAGGCTATATTGTACAGCAGGGCACTGGGGCTAGAAGACGATCAGAGCTGACGGCAGGAGATGCATGCCACCTTCAACGGACCCTGTGTAGCTGCTTACAGCACGGTTACGCGTGTAGTAGAGAGAAAAAAAATAAATGTGCAGTAATTAACAGGCAGCAGGACTACAATAGGTTTCCTCCTGCCTAAACGGGGAGGTTCATGGTCACATGCCATCCATCCTCTTCCTCCCAGCCCTGGCCCACATCTGAGCCCCCCTGCTGCCCCCCCCTTTCCCCACTGCCTCCACAGCAGCGGGGACTTACGGGAATGTGTCAAAGCACATTTCAGAGTAATATGGCTGGAGAGCCGCATTCAGATCGGCGTGTTGTAATGTGTCTGGCAACATTATATTCTGATCCAGCTCTTCACGTAACCTTCAATTTATTTCTAAGCCCCTGTGTTTATTTAACCGAATCTGTCTTCCGTCATTTGGAGCAGTAGCACTCAACCTTTAAACAGCCCAAGAGCCACTTCAGCCTCGAACAGATGCAGAGAGCTCCTGAGTCAGGGAGTCACAAAAGAGCCGGCGCATTGTGCCGCAGGCGCCGAGGTGCACCGAGCCCCATATTATTCATTGTGCCAGCGCCGGCACCTCAGCAGAGGTTGCGAACCACGCCGGCTTTGCTGGGTGCTCAGGAAGGGAGTGGGTGTTTCAAGGCTGAGCCATGCCAGCGGAGCGGCAGGCAGGGGCTGGCATGGGCTCCAGCACTGTGGGAGCCAGGTAGGGAGGGGCAGGACCTCTGCAGCTGGAGGGCTGTAAGACTGGGGCTTCAGTGCAGTGCTGTGCATCTCTCCCGCAGCCTTGGAGAGCCAGCCTTCAGTGTTTCGGCATGCTAACCCATCCTCCACACTGTCACAGCTCCAGTCCCACCAAGGCATGTGCACGGATGTCCATGAGCAGGTGCCGGTCCCAGTTTGCCAGCACCAACCCACAGGCAGCTTTGGCAGAGGCGAGTCATGGTATCACCATCTCCCTCAAACAGTGGAGATCACTGTTTGCTCTATTTGTGAGCATCATCGCATCCTTGTGATACATTCGCCTCAGGAAAGGCCCCCTTTCCCCGCACCTCTCCTGCCGCTACCCAATATTTCCCAGCTACAAGAGGAACCCAAGTCACACGCCGGACCGGCGCCAGGTGGGAGCAGCCCCAAGCACGATGCCATAGCCTCACCAGAGCCCCAACATCCAGCAGCTCCCCCATCCCGCCGAGGCGGCTGGCACTGCCCCAGGCACCCAGCCCACCCGTAGCCACCCCCTCGGCAGCAGCAGTGCCGGGCCGGATCCATCAGGGGTTTGGTCCTTTGCTGCCACGCTCCCTAAGAGCGCAGACTCACCAAGAGGCACCAAAAAGCTGGGAGCCCTCCCCAGGTGCTTTCCAAAGCCAGGGGCTTCGGGCAGTGGGGTCAGCCCTTCCTTTGGCAGGGGCTGGGAAGGGGACACGGAAACTTCAGCTGTGACAAAACCAGCTGCCTGTGTCTGCACACTTGTCACCCAGAGGTAAAAAAAGAGCCGATGGTTTCCTATTGCTTTCTCTTCCAATCCACCAGAGCCTTGTGCTGGCTTTGGGTTCACCACGTATCTTTTAGAAACCTAACACAATTTACAGGAAAAAAACCTTGGCTTGCTTTTCTGTTTACTGTTCCCAAGCATAATGAAAATGTTAAAATGCTAAGTCACTTGACACCTGCCACCCCGGTAATGCACTTGCTTTACTTTTTTTGTGGTTACAAGAGTTGGTGAATATATTTAAAGCTCTTCAATTCACTTAAGTTGAGAAAGACATGCTGCATATTCAATGAAATGCCACAGTTGTGACATGTTCCGTATCCTCCGCTGTGTTAAGTCTCTTCATTTATTCTTTTACAGTCACAGAATTTATTCTGTTATGAATAAAATTATCTCTGATGTCCTTCAGAAAATAATGTAGGGCTTTTGACTGAATGCAGGAAGTTCAAGGAAAATATTCCAGGTGTCCAGGACATGAAGAACAAGCCACTGAACCTCTTTCATTGAGCTGTCATCTCTTCCTCCAGCTTGCGCACTGCACTCCCGGCTCCAGACAGGCTTCTGCCTTAGTGAATAATGATTAACAGCACTGAAGCCCTTAGTCTGCTGAATGCCAGCCCCACGCACCGGGGCGATGTGGGCGGCTGCTTCAAAAACATAAAATAATGCCTGTAGCCCAAATTCTCCTCTGGTAGCTCTGAAGCAAGTTGCCCAGGGGTTTGTAACGATGAAGCAGCCATCCGTTTGCTACCCCGCTGCACGTGACAGCTAGCGTTGTGCATGAAACTAGAGCTTTGGGTTGGCTCATTTCTTCGAAATCTTTTCAAGAGGCAGCCTGAGCCTTCTGGCCGCGGGTGGGAGTCAGCCGCACGGCAGCTTCACCCCAGGGACCACTTACCTTCACCCCAGGGACCGCTTACCTTCAGCTTTGGTTTGGTTTTAGCACCAGCACAAAACGAAGTGCCCCAGGGATGGGGGGTTATCCCAAGGCTGGGAGCAAACCGCCAGCACGAGCAGGGAGCGCGGTAGAGAGGGGAAGGCTGCCAGCTCCGCACACCCTGCTAATTACCGTTCGGTTGGTCATCAGGTAGCACACATCACGTGAGCAATTTGCCATGGACTCCTGTAAGCCTGTTTTTCCCAAGGAGGAGAGGCCACACCACAGACCAAGGTACCACCCAGGGAGGCTGGGATGGGAAGCAAACTGCCAGGCTCCCTGAGGACTGTAGCCCCTGTGAGCCGCGAGCATGGCCACCTGAAATGTAGGTACCGCAAGAGGGAGGAGGCCAACTTTGGGTAGCTGTGCTTCAGTCAGCACCTCTAAGCCCTGCAAACACGAGCACAAGCGACTCATGGCCAGCCTGGACTGGTGACTTTGCTGTGGGCGAGGGAGGTGATGCCTTTCCTTAGGTTTCTTAGGGTTCTGGTAGGGCAGTTTTCGTTTGGTTTTCGGGGCTCAGATTATTTTTTTTTAAATAAGAATTCTGATCCTGTTCATGAGTCTGGTGACAGCAAGGAGGGTAGAGACCTCTACCCACCCACCCCGAACAAGCACCTACATGCCCCCCAAGGTGTCCCCACCAGGGATGCACTGGATGAAATGGTGCCTGAATGTCTTTAAGCTTAGACCAGCTTTATAGCCAAGAAAAGCGACGCTTCCGAGTACATTTACATTGATGCCTACAGGCTTCCCACCAGCAGCTCCAGCCTCCTGGAAGTCAGAGCAAGAGTGGCTGGAGAAATGGGAACCAAAGAGCCTGATTTTCAGTCCTGGACTTTAGAAACACCAACCATTTTTTGCTACCGCCTGAAGCATCCCCTTTCCCAAAGACCTGAAATCACGTGCTTTCCTACCTGAGGTCACAAGTCCCACAGTGCTCCCAATTATTTCATGTCATCAGGTACTTCTGTCTTTTGTAAAAATCTGAGCAAAAATAGCCCAAGTGAAAGTTCATCATTGTATTAATTTGGAATATGGATACATAAGTGCTCTCTGAACAGCAGAATAAAGATGGGGATACGGACTCATTTTCCTGTGCCTCACAATGTAATTTTTTCCTCTATTGTCAGCATCATTGTTGATCCTGAAATTATAGTGTCTGAGGAGTTATTCAACAGGAGATGTTCTTCATGAAAAAAGCGAGTCTCAGGAAATAACTGCAACGAGAACATTTAAATAAACCCAGAGATTACAGCGGCAAAATATAAAAATGACTCCAAGAAGCTCATTTGGTTTCGTTCCACTACATTTGAGCATTATCTGAGAGTTGAAGAAAAAAAATATCCCAAACTGGTTAAAAATATAAAAAGCCCAGACTTCTCTCTACCTACATCACAGCCTACTAATTACCTTCAGATTATAATGTGGGTCAGGCATTCAGCCTTCAACTAAACCACTAGTCAAAAGCTTTATCAGCTTGCCTGCATCTCTGCTCCACGGAAGAGCCTGGCTTTTGTAGAGGACTAGAGTAGAATTGCTCTTGTATAGCTCAGAGGGGGGGTGGGGGTGGGGGCTGTCTCCCCCCTTTTTCAGTTAATCTCCTCATTTTTAAGGCCTGCCTGCTGATTTTCTTGCACACTTTGTAGTAGAAGTAGGACATCATCCCCCACTTTCCCTACACCCCCAAACAGTTGCAGCAAATGGATTTGGTAAGCCCTGGAGATGAAGTCGGCCTTGCTCTGCTCCTCCCAGCAAAGCCAAGCAACCAGCACCCCCACACACCCAGCAAGGCGCATTTGGAAAGGGACCCCATTTTCTGAAGAATGCCTAAACCAAAGTCCCCACTCTGGCCACTTTCCACCCAACAGTACTTTTGCTCCTCTCTGCTTCTCACTTGAATCAGGGTTTTTTGAGACCGCAGAATACCTTCCCATCTGCCACGGGGGAGGCAATCAGACTGCTGCTATTGGTGCAAATAATATTTTGTGATAAGTAAATCTTTTAGGTTTACTTCCAATTATTTTTTTTTTAAACCTCAGGCTTTTATCTTGAAAAGAATCAACTTTCCTCTGCCTCTGAAGAGCAGAACCCTCCTGATATTCATTACTTGGCTCAGCTGTTCACTCAGGTCTTTTCCTTTGATGAAAAACTTTGGTTTACAGACAGTATTTAGCACCCTGATCAGTACGTAATGTGACCTACTATTGGAATAAATGGGGTATGTAGCACTATCTCATAAGCAAAATAGTTTACTTAGTTGTACTAAGAGGGAAAAAAACCAACAAACCCTTGAGAACCATCATCCAACATATGTGCTTACTTAAAAAAATGAGGGGGTGGGGGGACACTGACCAAAATGGGCACTTTCTCCTTCCCAACTTGCTTCAAAGAAAATGAGGATCACATCATCACAACTTACCACCTCGCCAAGACCTGCCAGCCAGTGGCTTAGCCTACTTGTTCCCAGGCTTGAAGTCCCAGATACTTAACCCTTGGGTGGGTGGGGGAAATGCAAATCAACCAAGGCATTTCTACAGCAAGAAAAGTCAGAGTTGCACCAAGGAGAAGGACCAATCGATATATTATTCTAGTTACTACCATGGCAAGACTATGATTAGCAACAGCTACAGCAACGCTATTACTTCCAGCGTGTGTATAAAAAATAACCACACAGCGCCTTAAGTCTGAGCATCCAGAGGAAGCAGCACAAGTCCACCATGCCACTCACAACTCCAGCAGCTCAACATTTGCGATTCCCCCCGAGACATCACCCCATGGACCAGGCAGCAGCAGCCACAAAGTCTCAGGCAGCCCAGCCAGGCAGGCAGGTGAAACACTAGTGTCTTGTTAGCCAGGCTTTAACAGGAAAACAGATTCGGTGTAAACTGTCGTTGGTGCAAGAGCTCCTCAGGGTCACTTTATGCCCACAAGGAAGCTTTTAGGGGCACTAGAAAAATATTTATCCATAAAGATCAAGAACATCAAATAGTGTCCCCAGGACACACTCCCTACCTCCACAGGCACAGCCCCCACCTCACTGAGCCACCCTAGCTACTGGGACATCCTCGTGGAAGGGAGCAGTGAATATCTGGGGTTACACATTAGCCAGAGCAGCCGCACCAAGGTCCCCAGTAATAGAAATGGTTATGAGACAGAAGGAAAAAGCAGTCAGTCACACTGTTAATGTGTAACATCCACGCCACCTTTACCTTGCCTTCTGCTCGCCTGCTTTTGGGTGTCAGCATCTGCCAGAAACAGCAGGTAGAAAGCAGCCTGGGCAGCAAAGCCTAGGCAAGCCCCCAGGCAGGGCTCTTGTACCTCTGGGAGGGAGGTGTGGGTGGGCAGAGGACAGGGCAGGGGTGAGGGAGGGGTGGGCAGCCTCCTTTAGCACCTGGCCATGCCCCTGCCTGTGGGGAGGACCCTTTCCCTGGGCTTGGGAGAGGCCTTGATGAGGGAAACCTGGTGAGGTTTGCTCAGGAAAGGTCCCTCAGGTGCTCTTCTCAGGGGGGTCCTGACTGTGCAAACTCCTGTGGGGCTGTCATAGACCTCAAAGCCCCCGCTCTCCCTCTCCCCCCTGTTTGCAGACCCTCCTGCTGCCCATCCCCTCCCCAGATCACCCTTCCTCCCCACAAACTGATGTCCCATTCCCTTTCACGCTTCCTCAGCAGCAGCGACAGCTGTTCTTATCATCATCATCATCCTCACATCCTCCTTTTCCTGGCAGAAGGCCTGTGGCAGGAATTTCCACTGTGGCCCCCAGAGCACAGGCATCAGTGTTGGGCTCCAAGGTGCAGAGCCGTAGGGAACAGGGTTTGTCCATCCCTGTGTCAGGGCAGCCCCCACAAGAGCTGCACTGTTCCACTGGGGACAGAGCTCGACTTTGCTTATCACTAGGTTTGTATCCTGTTTCCATGGAAATGAAAGGAACAGGGCAATAAGCCCCCTCCCAACCCAACTTTGAACAACCCTTGCAGTATTCTCTGTCACTTTGGACATATCACGTTTTTCCCAGGGAAGTCCTTGGAGCACATGGCACCGTTGACCTGCTCCAGCTGGGGTTTGGCTGATGCACACCAGCACACTGAGTGCCGGGCAGACCTGGGAGGGTCATGAGTTGTTGCTTCCACTGTCACTGGGGTTTCACATAGGGAAGACCAGATAACGTCATTAGTGATGGGCAAGTTCAGCAGAAAAGTGATGAAATCAGATGAAAAATTAGCTAAGCAGCACTTTATTTCAGCTGCTGTATCTCCCAGAGTAGCCCTGTAGCCAGTGAGTCCTGTCTCCGTTGGCATATTGGGGATGATATGAGGTCAAACCCTCCCTGGGCACTTCCCGGGAAGCCACTGAAACAGGTGATGCCACCCCCATCTCACCAGCCACTCCTGTGATTTCTCCTTTGATGCCAGCCAGCACCGCAACCCATGTCAGCAGCATCCCCACCAACAGCCTCGCTGATCCCTATTGACAGTGATGCCGCAGCCACGCTCCCATCCGCTCCTGCCGCACCGGGGGGTCCAGGCGCCTGGAGATGGACGAGTGATTGATGGGGTGCCCGCGATACGCCACGGTGTGCTCCTTATCTGTGGCTTCCCAGTTGGCTCCATGTCGCTCGCGGGGTTTACGGCATCAATGTCACTTTCTTTCCCTTGGTTTTCTTTTTTTTTTAAACCTGCTTTGGTTCTTTCACACCTATTCCTGTACCCCAGCAAATCTGTTTTGTCTTCAGGATTAGTAAAACTGGACAAACTATCCTGGGCAAGACCCATCTTTCCCAACTGTGCATGGGACACAGGTGACTTTGAACACATGGGGACCTCTTTTTCCTGGCAGGTCTGCTGAGAGCTAAATGCATCTAAAGCAACTTCCATAGGAATTCCTAGTCAAACGTCACAATAGCAAGTATCGTAGTAAAACTTTGGGGTGTGTAGAAAGACCAAGGTTAGCTATGGAGAAAGAAAGAAGAAAAGGAAGAAGGAAAGAAGAAGAAAAGAAGAAGAAAATCAGTCTGACTGGGAGCATCACTGGGAGATCCCTCTCTATCCCCCTTCCTGGGCTCTCAGCTCTGCTTCCCCAGGGACATGGACCTTTGCTTGAAAACACATGGAAACTTCCCCCCGTATGTGCTTTGCCAGGCAGGTGAGACCAGGACAAGCCCACAACATCCCCAGGGAGTCCCCAGAGCTTGCGCAAAACTGCTGACATTATGGGACCCCTCTGCTCCCCACCAGCCCAGACGTGGGCAAGGGCTGGTGTCTGAGCACAGATGTCATGACTTGAGGCTGCTGTCTCCCCATCAGCCCCCCAGCACCAGCCTCTGTGCCCCGCCAGCTCCCACCAACACGTGCTCCTGCTCCTCCCCATTGCAACCCCCGGGAAAAAATAAAATCCAGTAAGAAAACCAAGAATGGATGCCCACATTCACATCAAACCTGGCTGAAAGGGGCAATTCACCTCTACCTCTCCACAGGCTTCATCTGTCCCCTCCCCTCGTCCAGCCCGCCGAGGCATGAGGAGCAAGAGCCAGAGCGAACCCCCAGCCCGGAGAGCGGGCTCTGCTGCTGCCAGATTGTGCTGTGTGCTGACGCCCGCAGGGACAGCCCGCGGCCATCTGTCAGTCCCAGGTGTGTACCCACCGCCGGCACAGGTACTCTTCTGGCTCCTCAAACACACCGGTCACCCGACTCAGCGTGTGTGTGGGTTGTTAAAGTGGCGTGTGGGTGTGCTCCCCCATCCCCTCTCCCACCTCCTTCATCACTGTCCCCAGCACCTTTGGGTGCTCTGTGGACTGGGCTTGAAAGCTTAGGTGATGAACAGGTTGTCTCTTTTTATTCATCACAAAAAGCAGGCTGGAAGGAGGGACAGCTCAGTCCAGACTTCACAGAAATGGCTCCTGCTCTTCACCGAAACCCGACGTGTCCTGACACATGATGCCATATGAGCGCCTTCCCCGCGCTCCCGTCCCCCCAGGGGAGAAGGTCCTTCTGGTCATTTTGCATTCCTTCACGTTTGTGAAGGGAGCGGGCATGTGTGTATGAAAAGTGGAAATATATGCCTTCAGCCAGGGAAATGTTGGGTTTATTTCACCTTACCTGATCAAGCCTGAGCACCCCAAGCTCAGGCACCAACCCTTAGCGTTTCCATCTGGTTCACAAGGCAAGATTTTTCTCAGGATTTAGAGACCTCTCGGGAATTCTGGGGCTGGTGTCTGCTCCAGCTTGTGCAGCCAGCCCAAGTTCCAGATTTGGTCTTAACTGGCACAGGCACCCACACTCTCCGGGGACCGCAGCCCGAAGCTCAGCTCCTGAGAGGAGCAATCCCCAGAGCCCTTGGTTCCACGACAGCAGCAGACATCTTCAGGCCCCCTTGGCCATGCCCAAGGCTTCCCCTCCGTGCACCATTGGACCGGCCTCTGGATGGGCCAAAGCAACATGGGCTGGCTCAGAAATGCTGGGAACATGCCCACAGGAGCACCAACCCATCCTGTACATCATGCTGATGCCATGCCCCAACTGCTTCAACCCAGCTTCCAGACATTGCTCCCCAGGGGCACTGGGGATCATGCACATGAAATGCTGGAGAGGGGTTATTAACAGGGTCAAGGCAGCCTGAACTGGCTCAAAATCAGTACCAGCCGTAGCCAAGGGTTGTCACCTCAGAGCAACGAGCAGAAGGAGGGCAGGCAGCTCCAGCACCCCACGCAGCTGGAAGAGCCTGCTGAGAAGTTGGCCAAGCCTTGAAATGGGAAAAGCCCTTTCCCCTCCTCCAGGGCACACGGGGACTCGTAACTCACAGTCCCATGCAGAGCCAGGCACAAGGAGATGCCCGTGGGCTCTGCACAAGAGAAGCTGAGGCTGTGACTGCAGATACTTGGAAATAACCATCCTGTAACAAGGTGGAGCCCATCCCAATCTCGCCAAGCTGGGGTCCAGACTGTCCATCTTGCATCTCGCTGAGAAACTTTACATGGGAAATTTTAGGAGCAGGGGTTTCCACTTATTCCTCTTTGAGGTAGGCAGTGTATTGGGTGCTGGGAGGGAGGACAGCAGGGATGGATGGGGGAAGCAGACTTCTGCTGTCCCATGGAGCTGCTGAAGGAGGAGTAGATGGAGAGAGCACCAGACCACGGGAGAGAGCTGAGCAGCAGTGTCGTATGTTCTCTCCCTGGAGCTGGAAGGGATCCAGCAGCTCTTCCCAATGCATCCTCACGGTTTGAGAGTCCAACCTTCTCCAACAAAATTGCTACAATTATTGGGGCTGTTTAAGAGAACAAACCTAGATAGAAAAGGTATCCTGACCTCTGCTCTTCCACCTTTTTTCCCGAAGCAACCTTTCCTGACGAGCCTACAAACAAACGAATATCTCAGAAGCTCCCCCACCTGTGAAGCATGCCCTTCGATACCTCCCAGACTGGTTTCACTCACCAATAAAGACTTAATTTCCGCAACTGAGTGAAACAAGGCCATGTGGGCTCGGTGTGGAAACCCGCGCTCTTTGCTTTACTCCCCTTCCCAGGCCTGACAGTGTGGCTTTCGGCAGTTCTAGCGGGGGGACAGGACACGCATCAGGTGCCAGAAAGCCCTCCAAAATGGTTTGCTTTCAGTAATGAATACAAAATGATTTTATTAATAAAATAGTAACTTCATGTTTTGCAGTACAATCTGAGAGGGGGCTTGTTGCTGTCAGAGGGGACCCGTGCAGAGCCCGGCGGTCCATCAGGCGCTGCTTTGCCATGGGAGTGCCGTCAGCAGGCAGGTCCCGTGGCCCCCAGCATCGGGCTGGGGCTAAGAGCCATCCCCTGCCCGGAGGTTTGCTGCCAGCGACCAGGCAGGGTCAGGAGCCTGGAGCCCAGTCTCCAATCGGACTCCCAAAGGCACAGCTTGCTGCTGCTGTAGCCATGGACCATCCTCCTCCTCTCCCCACCTCCAGCCCCATCTCCTGATCCAGCTGCTCCCAGCCCCCTTCTCCCTCCCTTCTCAGGTCCCAGTTTTCTCCTTTTTGACCCTCCCTCACCTGCCCCAAATCCAGCTGTTGCACCCTTGCCTTTCTCCCACGCTCCTCCTCCTCCTCCCGCTGGGCTGTGTGGAGGCCGGGGAGGCTGGAGCGGCAGTGGGGCAGGTGGGGGGACCCACAACCCCAGGGCATGGCGGGCTGCACTGCAGGGGGACCCACACGCGTGGTGCGGCCATGAGCTCGCTCCCTTATACAGGTGAACGTATAGAAGCGCAAGCTCAGATCCTTCTGCGCAGCTTTACCTGGGGATGTAGTAAGACACTTTCCAGACATCCAGAATGAATTTCTTGTTATGAAAGCCTGAAGACTTCACAGGTATGTGAGTAAAGAGCTAACTATTTATAGCTGCATTTTTATGTGGGCAGCAGGATAATTTTTTCTCCCCTAATTTCACTCCCTGGGTCAGCAACCTGGGCACTTCTCTATCCAAACAAAACAAGCTTGGCAAAGTTATTAATTGCTCAGAACAAGATCTTTATTGATTAGTATAAGGATCAATCACGTTATCTGTTAGAGCTGCCTGTGACAGGGGTATTTAGCTAAGAGATATCTGTCCTGGGCCCTGGGGAGTTTCACAGAGGAGTCCAAGGTCTCTCTGGTGCTTTTAAAAATATGGCAGGTGGCAGAAAGAATTCAGATGAGGTGAGATGGGAGAAAGGCCCTTGTGACCTTCCCACTAGCCCCAGCAGTCACCAGTGATGCCCCTTGAAGAGGACTTCGCGCATCGTCCTGGAGAGACATGGGAGCTTTCCTGGACATGGAAAGCCTCCAGGGTTACACCATTTTTAACGGCGTTTTGGTCCCTGGGGTTAAAATGAGGTAGCACAACCTTCTGCTGCGTGGGGCTTGGCCCCCAGGGACCTGCCCTGACTGCACCCAGGCCCGGCGGCGTGGCCATCTCCTTGGGGTGGGCAGCAGCCCCAGGGCTGCGCTGGTGGTCTTACCCCAGCCCTTGGAAGGGAGATGGACTACCAGGCTCGGATGCCCAGAAAGCCCTTGTGACCAGCTGCAAGATCCTCATATTTCTGTCTGTATCAGCGGCGGGGGTGGGGGGTGGGGTCGTACCTTTTGCAGGAGCTTCTCATGACCAGGTACCGCTTTTCATCCCCGGCTTCAGGGAAAGTCGAACAGCACCGCTCCCGCTGCTCCCAACTCCATCACCTTTTCTTCACCTCCCCTTTAAAAAAACCCACATCAATAAACAAAATTACCATTAAAAAAAAAGAAAACCAAAAAGGGGCAGGGGAGGGGGGCTGCAGCTGGAGCCGTCTCTGGCAACCCAGCTCTAATCTCTTGCAAACCCCCGCTATCAAAGCTTGGATCAGCATATCTAATGTAAACGAGCTTTCACACATAAATAACGTGCCACATCTGGCTGTTTGGTTTTTATAGCGTCTTAGCTACCGAGCGATTTATAGCGAGCGAGCTGGCCGCGGAGCAGCCCGGGCTGGGCCGGGGGAAGTTGCGGCCGCCCGAG
>JAVJGI010000035.1:896991-908748 GCA_035590275.1 Ibycter americanus | reverse complement strand
CAGGACGGATGGACAGGGAGCACTCCGGGGGTCCTGCCAGCACCCTGCCTTTCCCTGCTGCGGCAGGGAGCATCCTTGGCCCTGCACCCATGGGTCCCCAGCCATCTCTTCGAAGTACAGCACAGAGCTCAAGGTGCAAAGTCATGGTGTGAAAATATCTGTCCTCTAATCCTTATGTGGGGCAAGACACCAGAGAAGCGGGGACTCCTGCTACCCCTGCTGGTGGTACTGCTGCCCCTTCTGCCCCCAGCAGCTCCAGGGGTCAAGCAGACAGACCCTCAAGACCTAGGAACCCACCTTTTTGGGAAACAGTACAGGGTTTGGTGCAAAGCATTGACCTGTTTCATATAACTACGGGTATCAATCTCACCAGAACAAACCACTATCCAGTGAGGGTATCACTTCATCTTCAGCTCTCTGAAACGCTGTGACAACATGCACGCAGTTTCCTCCCAGCACTCCATCTCTTCCCACCCCTGCATAAAGCCAGAACATGGGCAGCCATAGGGATGGCTACAGCTGCCTTACTGCTTTTGAACGAGCTGGGGGCACTTACAGCTTGCACCCTTGAAGGTAGCAAGTGAGGCATCTAAGCATGGCAGGTAGGTGCTCGAGGACATCCCTTTTTTGCATGACCAACTCAAAGTGCTTTGGGAAAGGCCAAATATACAGCAGCCTCTAGGAAGTGTCCCCCCCCCCAGCAGCAGATAGCCCACCACACCGTGCAACAGCCACAGGGATGCTCAGCTGAGCTTTGTCCCTCTCTGTGCTGTTTGGTTGTTGCATTAGCTTTAAAAGAATGCCAACGCTCATGTTTTGTGTCAAAATCAAGAGTCCAGGCTATGGTTTTGTCTCCACTTCTGGCATTTGAAAGTATCTGAACAGAAAGTTAAAGCTCATAGCGAGGGAGTTAGGACACTTTTGTAACAACAACAACAACAACAAAAAACAACAACAACAAAAAATCAGTTCTGCGGAAGTGCCAGCTCTCATTCCTGAGACCAGTGTTGCATGCTCACCCCACCCTACAGTGACCCTGCTAGCAAATGCTTCAGGAGAAACAGAATCAGCCCTGACTTAAGTAAAGCGTGAGAAGAAAGGCCTGGCACTGCTCACCTTTTTGCGAGAGTGCAACTAGCACTCTCCAAACTGGAGATCTCTATTTCTTCCCCAGAAGATAACCCATTCCCAGCTCCAGAAAGATCTATTTTGCTTCACAGGCTGATCCATTCTGTGCTTATTTCTTACCAGGTGATGCACTGTTAAATTTTTCATCTGAGTAAACAGCAAGACTTTCATTCAGCAGATTCACCATCCAGTGATGGCAAATTAGCTGGTTTTTGCACAGCAGCATTAGTTAATGATATTTTTTTATATATGAAGAGCCAACAGTTCTGCCTCTTCTCATTTTTTTTTATGTGCACATACACAGGCACACACATAAAAGCACCTAGAAACGAACACAACCATGCTGGATGGCTGGGGTCATCAGGGTGACGACCCCACTGCCCATCACCCACTGGAGGTGCAGCCACCCATGCTCTCTCCCCACGCAGCACTGCTCCCACTTGCACAGCCACTCACCTGGGGCAACACTCCAGCATTTGTTCTTCTGCCACTCCTGGGGGTGCAGACCTTAACAGGGGGGTGGCTGTCACCACCACCTCCCAACACAAAAGGCTTTGGAGGCAGCCTCCAACACCGGCTCACCGGCTCAGGTTTCTTCCTGCTGCCCACACCGGCTGGCCCCAGGGGGCTGGACAGGAGGGACCTCCTCTCCGGCTCCCCCCAGCCCTTTCAGGCAGGGCCCCCGCTTCTCCCTCCCTTCCTGGCCGTACCCATGGCTGGGACAGGTTGGTCCCCCCCCCAAAACATTTGGATGCCCAGCAGGTTCAGAGCACCTGCGATGCTCCAGCTGCAAAGGACAAGCATTCAGCTGGAAAACAATGGATTTCAACCTGAAGGGTGGGTTATAGTTACAGTGCAGCATCCTTCCCTCCTGCGGGCTCCCAGGCTGGCCGTGTGTTCCACAGGGCTCTGCAAGTCTGTCCCATGGATAAAACCAGCATCAACGTGCAGTTCCCTCAAGGCACTGCAAGAACATACTGGCATGCCAATCTCACAATAAGATCTTTAAAAAAAGTTTTATATATCAGGCAAAAATAGTTTAAAAGATGAGTTATCACATGTCCATTTTAATGTTTAATATACTTTATTGTTTTACACAAATAAGGTTTGAGCAGTTTGAGGTAAGTGGGGTGCATATAATAAGCCCTAGTCCCACTTAAATATTTGGGATTTAACTGCTAGAAATCACATCAATGCTATCAACAGAAAACACTCAAGATGTGATGTAAAAATCCAAGAGCTCAGACAAACTTGCCTTGAATTGTTGCAGGTTCACTTGATTCTGCATAGAGATCTGCTGTATTTCATGGGGTTTAGCACCATTTCAGGAAGAAAGTTATCCATGAGATAAGAACTGCAAGCAAAGCTGCTCAGAATAAATTGTGTAAAATCATATTATCACCACCACAGCCTTGGTCTGGTCAAACAGGCTGAACTATTTAAGGAAAGAACAGTTTTAAAAAGTGTACATGTATTCCAAGATTATTTTTTTTAGTGCAAAGAACACAAAAAAAAAGTATACCAATCTAACTCCGAGAAACAAACACAAAGAATTCAAGCATCTTAACATACCAAATCCTATTCTGACCACATGGAGCATATAGGATGGGGGAGGTTTGGAGGTTAAATACAGGATCCTTTCAGCATCTAAGGTTGTATCTATACTAGTAAACTGAACTGTGCTGGTGACCATTGCTGGGAAGTGTGCTCTACAGCACCGAACTGCCAGGAGAGTCCCTGCCTCTTCCCCAGGCCAGCGGAGCATCCCCGAGTGCCACCCTGGAGGCCGCGGCAGGGGCTGTGTCCCCCCAGCCCTGCGGTTATGCCGCTGCCTTGAGCGCTCACCAAGGCTGACGAGGACATGCGGGTTGTGAACAGCACACAAGAGCTGCTCTCTCCCCACAAGCTGTGGCATGTGTTGTATGACACCTTGCAGGGAAGAGGCGTTTGCAGGAAAAGAGTTCATCCCATGTTGTCCAAGACTGTAAAAAAAAAAAAAAAAATTAAAAATTTGCTGGAAAACTTTCCCAGTAGTGGAGCTTCGCAGCTATTTTCTTATTCAGACATTTTCTCCCCTCCTTGTTCAGTGAAAGTTGTCCCGCAAAAGCCTGAGTTGGTGACTCCTAATAAAAGATAAACACACCCGTGATTTGTTACCCAAGATCAGACCAAGTAATTCAGCTTCAATATGCTTTTGATGTAAGTGGCCTTAAGTCCCTCATATCCTCTCTATCCGAGGCTCAGCCCGATCTTCATCCTCTGCTTCACCATGGAGGAGGACTTGGCACCATATCTCACACGGTAACACAGATTCCCGACCCTCTTTGGTGCAGTTATGCCCTGCCCTGCCCCGTGCTCAGCCAGTCAGAGGGGCAAGGTGCTGCTCCTGGGGGTGCAGAGCCAGGTGACGCCGCGACAGCAGCGGTGTGGGACTGAAGCAGTGCCTGTGGTGCACACAACGGGAGAGACGTGCTCTTTAAAAACGTCTCACCGGTGCCTGGGCACAGGCTGGACCCCTCCCAACAGAGCCTGGTGTCAGGGCTCGTGGTCCCCAGCTCATCTGCAGCGGTGGCTCCTCCGGCTCATCAGCCAAGGGAGCTCGTCTCGTGCTGTGGCCGTTGGGTTTGCGCATTCCTTACGCTTCTGCTTCTGGAATCACTCCAGTGGCAGAGAAAGTCTGGGCTGTGGTGCAGCTTCCCTTCCACAACCTCTGCACAGAAATATGCTTAGTTCAGAAAACACGACAGGAATCAGCCCAAAACACATGCTTTCAAATGCAGCAGCCCTTGAGGTTTTTTTCCCCAGGTACATTCACGTAAGCCAGCAATGTAAGAACCTAGTTTAAAGCATATTGTAGCCCCCCAGTTGAGCTGGGTGTGAAACCACAGCCCATGGAGCAATCCTAGAAGACCCATTTACATACAAGTTACTTCTAACCTGACCTGACTTTGCTGTAGAAGCAAGATGAGACATTGCCTCTGCTGAGACATACACAGAGCTCAGCACACATCACGCATATCCGAAGATTTCTGGCATTCTTGCCTTCCTCCCAGGTGGAGGGGACAGTGGCTACACAGACCCATCACCTTCACACTCAGGTACCACGATGACAGGTGAGGAAGGAAAGGCAGTTACTGGTGATTTTAGCGGTTGCTTCAGAACACAGATCAAGGGAACATCACACCAGCCCTTCCCCTCTTGCACACCGCTTACACGTGTGTGCCAGGTAACCGCATCTTCAGTGCCTTTCAGTAACTGTTAGAGATGTCCGAGGGAAACTTTGGCTCTGCCAGAAACCAGCCCAAGCTTTCCATTGCCATCCATTCCACCCTCACAGGTCCTCGGCCCCACTGATGCTGCCTTCACATGCTCATCCATCATGACCACCAACAGTCTAAATCTGTATGCACTCATGTGTGTGACGTGCGTGAATTTACATCCACATTTAAGAAGGACAAGGAAAGGGGTGCTAGCAGTGCTAGACATCTCATTTACTCCTGCCATAGCAGCATTTCATCCAGGATGACAATTCATTAGGTTCATGAAATTCTTGCCACTGATTTCTAAAGACAAAGGCTTTAGAGGTCGAAAGCAAAACTCACACATGGCTTATGGGATGCTTTTTGAAGTGATGGATGAATGCAGAACTTGCCTTTGATGGTCCCTTTCAGAGTTAGGTAACAGCTGGATGAAAATCCACTACAAAAGAGAATTCAATGTTATCAATTAGCAGTGACTTTGGATAGCAGCTGTTCGCTGCATTTTTCAGAAGACTACTTGATTCATCCCTCTCAAGTAAGGCCACTTAAACCTCCATATTATGGAAAAACACAGCAACCGAAACATCCCCAGCTTGTTGTATTTTGGCTCTCTTAAGGTAAGTGGTTCAGAATGAGGCAAAACCAAAACTCAACCCAGAGTCAATAAAGAACAAATCAAGCTGATTGAGGAGGGAAGGAGAAAGGAAGAAGGTATGGCCACCCAGTCTGTACCAGCAGGCATCTGACCACTCCTTACGCATTTTGTGCTGGGTACTGCCCATAGACAGTAACTATGCACATCCCCCCTTCCAATGTAGATACTTGGGAAAAATAAATCCACAAAAATAGATGGATTACAAAAATCAATCTACAACGACAGAGGAACGGTAATATTGGAAGTAATTTTGCCTTTTATCAATCCAGGACATTCAGGATTGTTTTTCCTTCTCCATTTGTCTTGAACCAAGTACTTTTCTGGTTGCAACCTGTAAATAACAACAACAACCACCCAATTATTAAACTGCAGCCTGAGCACTGTGTGGTCCAATTTGACAGAGACCTGGTAAAAATCTGGCCTGTCCAAACTTATTCTGGAACAAGTTAGTAGCAAATTAGTGACTGCCAGCTGGCACACATGATCACAAAATCATTACATTGTCTTCAGCGTGAGCATAAATTTTCAGCAGGGATTCAAAGCAGAAAAGGATTAGTGGTGGCATATCATCTCTAGGAAAATGCTTCAGCAAAAGCCACATGAACACCAAGTTCCATCTATACTGGCATGTATGGGTCCACCTCCTGCTGATCCCAAGCAGGAGCCTGAAGATACTAATTAACCTCATTAAAGAATGCTTTTTACTTTGGGAAGACTTAAACTTTGGAAAAATATTTTTTCTGGACACTCCAGCATCTGTAAAGGAATAAATCAACTCAGTGGCGCATTTTAAGCCATCTGGCCTAACACATAATCTGTTTTTTTTTACTGCTGTCATAAATCCCCTGAATTAGTCTAGACTCTCCATTCAGCTAAAACCATTGCACAAGCATTCAGATAGGAACCTGAAAGTAACCACTGTTAAACTTTATCCTCCGTTCAGCTCAAACGTAAAGCTGAGGCTTGGCAGTAAACAAGGTAAGACTGTTTTTCCACAACCAGTCAATTTTGTTTAGCTTAAACTAAAATTCTAGGGCTGCCTTTTCGTTTATAGTCATGCCTTGTACCTGAGTTAAGAACTTTAAAATATGCTAAAAGACAGGCTTTTGTTCTCCATCTACTTGCTTTTACCTCTCCATTACTGCTGAGGTCAGATCTCCAGCTAGTGGAAACTGGTGTCTCTCCATCAGAGCCCATGGGGTATGACACCTGCTTCAGCTGCGAGCAAACTGGTACCAACGTGCTCTCTTCTTCACAGATCACCACAGGTCACAGCTCCAGTGGAGTTCCTGGACAACTTTCTGTATAATTCATGATCGTTTCCTGGAGTAAATAATGCTTCCTGCCCTCCCCACGCGCTTCTGGTTATTGTGCTCCTTCAAAGGCCCAGACAAATAAAAGTTTGATGCTTATTTTATTTTAAGGAGGCCTATTTACCCATCTTCCCTATTCTACCTTCACCTTGTTTACTACCTCTTACAATAGCAAGAGGTCACTGCCAGGTAACCCCTTTCATTTCAGCCCTCTCCTTGGTAAGTAAGGATGTGTAGCCTTCGGTCGTGCCGTTTGCTCTGCAGCTGAGCAATGCAGTTTCACTGTGAGAAAAACATGCCACACTTTCTTCAATTCTTCAGGTAAAGTGCTGACATCTGGCCCTTGCTGTGTCTCCAGCTTTCCACTGGGTGTGATCTGCCTTCTTACCCTCAAATCATATTCACTGCGTGCATCAGTCTGGACTCGTTACTTGCCGAGCATCCTTCATCGGACAGGGGGAAGGTGCCTGGCCAGGGGCCAGCTTTGTGCTGGTGGTGGAGGTGACCAAGCACCTGGCACACAGGGCTGGTTGCAGGTGCTGGAGGTGCTGGGAGGGGATGTCGGACCAGCTCAGACTAAGAACAGCTCGTCAGGTGAGTGCGGCTCTGCCGTCACAGCTCCCACTCACACAGTTGTTATTTGGGCGTGCTTCATTGAGATTAATATTAACATAATCCAGAAAATGAAGCAAATGTGTCTTTGCACCTGTTAGAGAAAGGGTTCAGAAATGTGAAGGACCTGGTTTTCACTAGCACCACCACCAAAGTCTAGGTCATTGCGTCTTCGGGAGAGACACTCAGCTACCCGAAGCATGAGAAGCTTAGTCCCCATGTCACCCTCTGCTCACTCTGGTGACATCATGTTGGTGGAGAAAGGAGCACCTACCTGGGTTTAAGGAGGTTCAGAGGAGCTGAAGAACTTTGTTGTTCCTCCTTCAGAGCAACGGCAGAGCAGAGCAGGGCTTGGGGTCACCCTCAACAGCGGGTTTCTTGGCTGTCACTGTGCTGACGCGACTGTGGCTCTCACCATGTCTTTTGGGATCACAAGAGCAGGGTAAACAACCTTTGCAGGGTAAAGATCATCTCTGTTACCCCCTGCACCCATCTTTAAAAGATTTTTCTCAAAGCCTGTAGAACAGATCAAAAAGCAATCAGGAAGAACAGGCCTCCTCCTTAACAAGGAAGACCTTAGTCAATCCCCGTGCAGAGGAGAACGGCACTATAGAGTAATCCCTTGCCAGAAACACGAACAAAACCTGTTTCCCCCTCCTCTCCAAGAGCTGGTAGCAGAGGGAGCTAACCAACCCTTCTGTTCACATTAAATGGCTGTTCGGAGTTAGCTGGATAAGATGAGGGTTCACCAGTGTGTTGGCAGGATGCAGCCCTCCGCAGCTTCCCCACAGGGAACACTGCAGGCACCAAAGCTGTCAGATATCCTCGGCTTGGCTGCTTATAGCCTGCATGAGGGATGGAGGATCCCATCAGCAGCATCTGCTGCCTTCTGAAGCGGAGGTACCGGGGCTCCACAAGTTCCCCAACCTGCAGGCACATCCCCGTGAGCGTGAGAGTCAGTTATTTACACAGTGTGGCTAGACTGAGCACAACGGTCCTTACTTAATTTATGATGAACCATTAACGCAGCCAGATAGGGAGAATTCCACATACACTCTTCCATCAGCTCCTGCTACTGGTCACTGCCAGAGACAGTGGTAGGCTGTGGGGACCTCTCACGTGACTCATGTGAGCAGTAGTTATGTTCCTAATTATTCAGTTTCTACTTTCTTCAGCTTGATTTTAAAAGCAAACAACAGCTTTTCTAGTTTTCATCAATTATTCATGGGCCACTTCAGATAGCCATCAAATATATAATCAAATTAAATTAACATATCTTGAGTTTTGTAACCCAAGATTTCCTGTTTCAGCCCACAGGACGCCTGCTTCTGTTTGGGTTGCCACTTAATCATTGCATAATATTTGTTTTGGCTTGGTTTTGTGTAAGAAGAGATTTATACCATTCCATCTGGCTGCAGCATGTTAGTCATCAGAGGATAAAAGCTACCCTTAACTCCTCTATAGGCTGTGTTAGTGTAACACTGTGCTGCTTTATGAAGCTTTGGAACACCAGAGTAACTAAAAATATATACAACTAGCCAATTTGTCACACTGTTTATCAACCTTGTCAGTCTAAGAAATAATACGTGCCACTCGAGTCTTCTCCCACTTCCTAAATTGCCTACACACAAACACAGAGATCTCGAAAGAGGTAACTTGCAGTTATAGTAGTCCTAGCTTTGTTTATGCCCCTCCAAAAACAAAACGTAAGATGTGGTGTGGTACAAGGGTTTCATCTGAATTTAAGATGACTTCACCGTCATTGTTAATACAGCTCTTAGAGGCCCCAAGACGAATAAGGGCCCCATCATACTAGGTGTACAACACTCAAAGCCAATTCAAAGACAGTGCCTGCCATCTCAGTCAAAAGAAGAGCTTGACTTGACATCCACTGGAATCAGTGAAAAGACTGACATTGACTTCAGAAGACACTGAATCAGGTTCTCAAAAGGAAGACAAGCTGCAAGAAGTGACTGATAGATATAGGCTTCAGGCTTATTGGCACTTGGACATGTAACAAGGAGTTCTGACAAGTCACAGATGTAAAAAAATAATATCAACAATAAAACTCTACAACATCATCTATAATCAAGTGTAAAATAAGTGGATAGCAGCAGCTGCAGCACAAAGTACTTCCAGCGGTACTTGTTGCAGATCTGCCATCAATACCTTGGGGTGACAAGGGGTAAGAGACACTCACACAACAGAGCTGGGTTTGCAACGCTTCTGTCATTGCAACAGCTCACCCGGGAGGGAAAAGAAATAAAAAAATCGGAGTGGAGGGAACGTGCCTTCCCGGTAATGCCGCGTGCCCTCCTGACTGGTGCCCCGCACCAGCGCCCCCGGTGCCCGGCGTGACTTGCTTCCAGTGCCCGGATGGCCCCCGGCTGGCACTCGTGCTGCGAAGCAGAGGCTCCTCCAAAGCCATCCTCACGAGGCCCTTCAGACTCTGTGTGACCCGAGGGTAAGGGGTGTATGTCCCTGTCTTTAGCAGAGCCATTTTTCCCCATGGACCCATCACTGGCAGATTCCAGCCGTGGCCATGACAAGGGAGAGGACAGGCACCCGGAGGCTGTTTTAGTACGGTGTCCCTTGAAGCCAGCTCTCTTCTGGCTGGTGGCAGCACATACCATGTCTAATGTGAGCACGGTGCACTTGCAGGATGCTTTCCTCCACCACCATAGCCCACATGTGACTGCGACTGACCTACCTGTGACAGCACTCTGGTGCCACTTGAAGACACCACATCATCTCCTGTTGTTGGTCAGAGAACCATGCTGTTTGCTGCCAGGTCTGGAGCAGCATGAATTTATCTTCTCTCCAACTCCTGCCAAGATGGGTTTGTAGGCAGGTTCCTCCTGCTGATACCTGCTAGCAGCACAGTTGTGGAGTACTTTGGATAGCACCTTCCTCCTAGCATCAGCTCTGCCTTCCACCAAAGAAGTTCCTCAAGAATGAAGTCCAGCCTGGGACCTTGACTGCAGCCACCCACAGAAGCTAGGACCCCTCCTTCTAGCAGATGCCTGCAAGATAAACATGTTAGCTTTCACGCAGCAAGTCAATCCCCTCACATGCCGGAGCAGTCCAGCCTCTCCAAAACCACAGGCTGGGAGACAGCGTGTGCGTCTCCAGAGGCCACACAGGCTTCTCTTCGTTTACTGCACAATCTGGGGTGATCCGTGGGGGTTCAGGGATTGCTGGGCTCCTGTGGTGGGCAACAGCGACCACCCCCTTTACCTGCACTCCTAGCAGGGGACCGTGGGTCAGGAGGCTGCACCCACCCAGGCTTCCCTGCCGACCTCTCAGCGCCGTATGGATGGAGATTTGGCTTCTTCACCCACCCACATCACTGGCTTGGACATTTGCATTGGCCATTGCATTGCATGGATGTACACCCAATAAAAGGGGAGAAAGCCAACCCACACCCACCTGTTGGGTGAAGCACAGAGGATAAGCCAGCCTCCAAACGATACCTGCGAAGAAACTGTGGGGCAGGTACCCCAGTACTTTCTCCTGTGGGACCACCGGCACCTTCCTCAGGGGCTTTGTACATTGGCTCTGGGGTAGGCATTACATCTACGTGCAGATAGAAGAGTTCCTGGAAAACCTCTTACCCTTGGTATGCTCGCACAGGTCCTTCCAACCAGCACTTTATTTCCTGGTGGAGGAAAAAGAGTCGATTTAAAGCGTTATTTTAAAGAAGGGAAAGTAGATACGATCAGGAGCCAATTTGCTGAGTAACAGTTGAACAGGAGAAGCTGTTTTACTCATTGAGTGGCATTTTAGGCACAATGGTTTACATTTTAGATAATTCAGTGTATCAACTGTGCAACAAAAGTAATTCAATGATACCATTTCCAGCCTTTGAGCAGAATGGATCTTAATTGCCAAAGAGACATTTTCCTTCATATCTCCGGATCTGTACTTCATGATTTTTGTACTTTGAGCCTCAGAAAATTGCAGCTCTCTCCTGATTAAGTGCTTAATTGTGGTCAGTGCTTTTCGAAGTATTTTCAGCAGTTAGCTTAAGTTCCACTTCAGACACACACCGTTATCGACTTCTTTATCAACTCGCGCAATTTCCCTGCATCAAATGCTTTCTGAAGCATACTCGGTGCGCCTTGATCACATCCCCATTTTGCAGGGACTCAAGTGGAGAGCAAGATGCCCAGAGAGCCGGACCTCACTTGCTAGCTATGGCTCCAGAAAGATATTTTCCTACCTTCCTTCGAGGCCCTTTCCCATCTGGAGCAGCAGAGTTGAGCTTCACCCCGGGAAGCACGGGCGGAATAGGCAGGCAACTGTCTGAAACGTTGCCCGCCCAGCACCCACCACGGGATTGCCCCGTGCACGGACCCCTTGCCCGCCCTCTGCACCCAGAGCGGTGGCAGCTGAATCCCAAATATTTATCCAGGCTTGCCAGGAAACCAAAGGAATTCAGCCGTGATTTTTAAAGTGGGCAATACAGGCTAATGTGGGACGCGCTGGGCTGCAGCTAAAGTCTGTGCATGCAGTGCTCAAAGCATTCCCCTAGTTTTAAGGCCTTGCTGTAAATTAGAAAGTGTAAGTGTCACAGCACTACCAAACTATCAAGCTGCAACTAGGCTTTTACCACTGTCCCATACCAGCCCCCTCACGCCTCAGCACCACCATCAGTCCCACACAAGGTTTCAAAGGTTCATCTACTGTCTGTGCTGTTTCTTTATCCTCTTCAGGCCAGTCCACCCTGCTTCTTGCCTCTGCTGCGTCCGGGTTCTTCCTTCTCCTGGCTCCTCTTCCAGCCAGCCTC
>JAVJGI010000035.1:823463-877932 GCA_035590275.1 Ibycter americanus | reverse complement strand
CAGCCGGGGGATGCTCCACGGCCGGGCCCCGCATCCCACCCCTGCGCGACGGAGCGGAGGACGCGAAGCCTCCGGCCAAGCACGTTGCTCCGAGCACCGCGCCGAGGGTCCGGGCGGCACCGCATCTCCCGGGCCCAGGGCAGGCTCCGCTGGGACCGCCAGCCAGCTTCGGGACTGGCGGCCGAGGGGGCGAAGAGCCCGGCAAGGGGGACTCCTGCAGGGACAAGCCCTTCCCGAAGCGGCCCCCCAGAACCTTCACCCAGCCCCATTTTCACATCTCCCAACCCCAAACACAGGGACAAAAGCCCACCGGCACCCGGGGTTCATCCTCGGGAGCAGGGGACGCCTTCGGCAGCATAAGGACGAGCCCCCCAGCTCCTTCTTCCAGCCTCATGCACCAGCACCGCATTTGCATGAAAATTCACATTCGCCACCGGTTTTGTTCTGCTGGAGAAACAAAATTACTTTTTCCTGAAACCCAAATATTTTCCCGGCCAAGGGAGAAGGCCATTGGTGAGGGCCGATGGCGTTTCCCAGCTCCGGGCAGGATGGCGACTCTTTGCATTACAATGGAGGATTCTGCTCCACCCTCAATCACTTGAAAATAATGAATCCAGTTTCATGATTTCTTCCTCCGAAGGTTACATTGGTCTGGTCTTTTTCCTTGTTGCTGGTGATTAACATCTGGGCCCTCAAAGGAAGGGGCTGAAAAACTACTCACGGGAGCACTGTGTCTTGCAACCTTGCATAGCGGCGACGGCAAAGCTTGGAAGTTCATCGATTTATATGATACGTATGTTTAATGGAAAAGTCCAAGTACAGCACAAGGGAAAGATGTTACCTTAGCATTAATGCTGCTCATTAACCTGGACGCCCTCATCATTTTTTGGGATTAAACAACGATTCTGAATGAATGCTGTTATTGAGGCTGCCCTGAATTATTTTTCAAGAAATTAAATGTGTGCAACACAGGCATAGATAAAAGACAGAAACACGTTCTGGAGGGGGCTGGAAATAAACCACTGCATACTACTCAGAATTTCAAAAGCAACTTTATAAAGCAAATAAAAATATTTACTGATTTGGTACACACACACAGAAAATTTCTAGAAAGAGTGCTAAAAATGAATGGAAACTCTGTACTTCGCATCTATTTTAAATTACATATCAAAATGGACAAATACACCTTCCGTGCTTGTTTATGTTACAATAACAAATTCAAAAACAGGCACAAGTCGTAAAAGTTGAAATGTTTTACTCCAAAGTCCAAAAAAAAAAAAAATCTCCATTCTTTGTGAGAAATTCAAGGAAGCATCTGACAAGGAATACTGACAGACATGTCTTTAAACACCGTGCTCCGCAGGCTGCCCGCTGTGTCTTTCCCAAGAGTTAATAAAATCCGATTTCTATCCATTCTTTAAAACTCCAGGTCTGTTTTCAGGCTCTTATGTGTGAAGTAAAGGATGTTTGGAGCTCAGATTGACAGGCACAGCTAAGCACAGCTTGTATATGTAATAAAGACAAAACAGCACTCCTACTTCATCAAATGTCTCACAGGCAAATTAGCAAGTCTAGCTTACTCGTATTTTGCAATACTCTATTTCCAAGTGACATAGCTCCCCACCTCCGCCCCCCAAAAAAAACAAAACAAAAAGCAATGATCAGTTCAGTAAGAAACGTTCACATTTAAAGCAAGTATTATATTTTAAAAACTACAGGGATGATTCTTAAGGATTCCATTTTCCCCCCCCCAAATAATAAAAGAACAAAAGCAAAAAACCCTGGACATTTTCTATACTTAAAAAAAAAAAAAAAAAGTCAAGAGCTAATTCCAGCTGTATCTTCCTGATGGAGGTGGTAGCGGGTAGGGCCTCCCGGGGCCATATGCCTACAAACAAACAAAAGCAAGCATTTATTTTTTGGATTAACATCACAGTAAACAAGTTCGCCGAGCTCCAGGCGCCATACAAAAATGAAACAATACATCCTTTGCAGAGCAAGGTACCACAGGCAGAGCGGAACGTCTCTTAACGGCGTTTACAGATGCTCTCCTGCAAACACAAGCTGTAACTTCCACCCAGGGAGAGTGGGTCTGTACAGCACCGGCCTCAGCGTCCAGCTGTACTGCAGGAGCCGCAACGCTTCTAAATCAGAAATAAATTTGCCAAAAGACAGCACTGAGGACAAATTATGTCCGAGCTGTAACACCTCTGTGTGTTCTTCACGTGCAGCAATGCTGGAAACTAGAAGGTCCAAAATGGTAAAGCCACGTACATACATACATATACACACACACACGCGCACCTGAAGGACAGATTGGAAATGCAAGTTTTTAATTCCTACAGAAACGTGGGCTTTGCAGTATGTAGGCTTAAGCTTTACACAGAGTAATGATGTAAACGTCATTTTTGTGGACTAACTAAAGTATGAATTAGAGAAGCAAAATGCCTGTACGCTGTTAGCAGATTTAGTCAGGTTTATTTTTTTAGAGGAAAAAAATTAATTTCCCTCAACTACCAGCTTTCTGGTTTAGTTGTAAGCAATCTTTATGCTGAAGCAAGGCACACATTTTTACAGATAAGTATGTTAAGGAAAAAAAAATAATATTGTATTTATTCCAGAAGCAGCATTTCCCAGCACTCATTCAATTTTAAATAATAGGCGAAAGATGCCTAAATCCCACCTTGGAAATCACTCCAAATTATGTATGTTTTTGTATTTAGATTTAGACTAGGCATTCTGTACATCAACTATCCAGTGAAAAATTCGTTGGAAAATTATTTCATAGAGTCCCCTTGAAACATTTAAAATTATTTCAAAATCTGATGTATTGCAGAGACCAGAAAGTTAATTAAATGTGATGCACTAATGACAGCTACGGGGCTTTGTTTGTTTCTTACTTGGGAGGTTTTTTTGGTGGGTTCGGGAAGAGGGGCTTCCTTTCATCTCTTTAAAAGAGAAATCTGTCTTTACCCTGTCCTACGGGGGCTCAGAGAGAACCACGGAAACCGAGGAGACAGCGAGCAAACCTGTGACAAGGGAGGCTTGCTTCAGCCTGCTTCTGTCAGGCAATCCAGAACAACTTCCTAAACACCCTGTTTTTAAAGGCCTCCGAAAGAGACCTGCAGAATACACTGCTTCCACACTCAGGAAGGTTTTACGTTTGCTTTCCAGTTTGGTCATAATCAATTAAAAAAAGGAAACAAGTTGACTATATCCCTTGAAAAAATCCTTCCCCTTACATAATAAACAGCACCCATCCTGTACAGAAGTATAATTCAGAGGTCTTGTAAGAGCTGCACAAGACATTTACCTGGACATTCAGTTGTTTATTACTACAGACTAAATTAAAAACATCAAACCCCTGCACAACAAGATCAAGTTTATTCTTTAGTTTTCTGCAACAGCTGGAAGACACCAACAAACACCCACTACCACAGAGCAACCCATATCCATGGCAGTCGCATTAATTTTGTAAGCACTTTGTAGCAGCGCGTTTATTAACCTCTTCAGACCATGTTCTGTACGCTGTAAAAAAAGAATTCAGAGGTGAAAGGGACCAAAGATAATTATTTATGCTGCTGTGTGTCACCACTTCCACTTGAATCCCTTTTCAAGGCTTTAAAGCTTTGAAATTTACAGGCAGCAATGCTAGATTCAATTATTGGTTTTGCACCCTAAACCCTTTAAGGTAGCTTCTAATTTTACTCCAGTGTTGTCAGCCCTGAGGAAATAATGACATCTGAAAGTTCATTTAAAAATAACCAAAATAAAATTTAAAAAAAAGACAAAAAAAGGCAACAAAATCTTAAAAGGAGATAAAAGCAGCTGGAAAGCAACACAACTGTAAAGGACATTTTTTAAGGAAGCAAATTTACTTCACCTGAAAGATTTGTCCTTAATAACCACCGTGTACATGAGTACAAATAAAACCCTTGTCACCACCCAGTTTTAACTTCATTTCATGATCCAACAGACACCTCCTGGGCTAGTGACAGGTGAATTACATTTTGGGCAAGACTGGAGCATTACCAGATATGCCTCCTGTTTAATCATTGAGCTGGCAAACAGCTGGAGAGCTGCGAGGGCAGAGGTTTTCTGTCACTGCCAGGCTGCAGATGCCCGTGGTGCTCTGAGACCCCCCCAGTCACCAGACAGCTTTCCAAATGTGAGCTAACAGGGGATGCCCTCCCCAAGCCCACAAAGCAAACGTTTCTGAAGACACTTCCCATCCACCTTTGTGATTCCAGCTGTAGCTGTTACGCATGGAGATTTAAGGTCAGGAATGAACTAGTTGAAGCTCTGATTCCTTTTGCAAATATATCCACCTGTGTTACTCAGGATAAAGCATAGAGTGGAGTATGGCGTAGCAGACAGACTTTTTTCAAGTATCTATTTTCCAGCCCTAATTAAATACCACCCAGACTCCACCAGCATCAAAATCCTCAACCAATTTTTCTACAGTACTACAGCAGCCCCTGTTATGGATTAGTGCAATTACGCATTTACTCCTTTGTCTCCAGTGTTTTAGGTAAACCCGTGTAACACAAAATGAAAGATTTTTGAGAACCAATCCTACTGATAAACCTCATCCAGATTTGAAGTATACTTAAAAAAACCTCCACACTGGGGACTAGGTGGGCAGCACAGCCAGGATTCATACCCCACCATCTCCCTATTAAGCCTAATGTGATCATAACCCATGCTGTCTAGTTTTGCTTATAGCCAAAACCAGCCCTGGAAGGATTCGTACTGGTAATGCCGCCCCACTATACTTGGAGCAAGAGTGCACAGTGGTATACTTGCCCCTCTTTTTCCCCTGTTCCTTGCTGCAACACCAGTATGGCAACGGATCGAGCTAAAGAATTCCTACTCCAGTCTTAAAAGCCTCCCCTGCACTGAAAATGCTTCAGGGTAGGAGTCAGGGGGGAGAAGAGAATCTCACCGCTGCTAACAAGGGTTCAGTTGAACAAGAGTTTAAGAGTTGGGAGCGTTGGGGCAGGCTGCTTGCTGGCTATAGATCTTTTCAGCAGCACCATGTAATCCTGCCGCTGGCAGACAATGCTGAGAACGGTATTAGCAGCTCACAGGCTGTTTCTGCTGGGCTTCGGTCCTGACAAGCTGCACCAGACAGAGAAACACACGGCACTCTGCAAAAAGCTTCCCCGGCAAAGGCCAAAGGCTCTTCCCTTACAAACTCAGTTTGACAGTACATGTTTTTATCATATTAGCTGCCTCAAACCCCCTACACCGTAACGTCGTGGTGCAAAAGTGGTTGTGATAGATAGCGCTACCAGAGTCTCCCAATCAGAACAGAAAAGCAAAACATAAGGCAAACAAATAATCAGAGAAGCGGTAAAAATGCTCTAAGAAGAATTCCTCATACGCTGTATGACATGACAATTTAAATGGATTGTACTTGCAGTCCCTACTGTATAAGCAAAGGAGACTGGGCTATTATCCAATACACACACCGCAGGACTGAATTTATATCTACGTGAAAATGACTACATGCTGCCAGTAGCATGGAAAAACGGTCCCAGAAATCAAACACCAAATTTGACTGTGTTGGTGCTGTACTGTGTAACACAAATGTTTGCATACTGGGGAGATGGGCAGACTGGAAAGAAGAAAAGAAAAAGTAAGAGCATACACTAAGAAGTGACTTGTCTGAGGCACGTTTATGAGAGGTAGCTGAACCAGGTCCCAGCAGAAGGCAAATTTCAAACAGTCCCTGCCTTAGTTTCCATATAAAGGATTGGAAAATAGTGCTGTTACCAAGCAGCTACGCACTCTTCCTCCTCTTTCCCCATTACTGGTCGGTAACCTTCCCACAGCTGAGGAATAGTTCTGACTTACCAGAACAGCAACAGAATTTAAAAGTTTAATATAAATATCTGAAATTTATTTTAAACTAGTATATAGCATTGCCATAGCAATAATCAGATTTCTAGTACAAGAATTTACGCAGATTATATTTTTACTGGGCACACACACACACAAAATCACACATGCAAAATCACCTGCTGCTTTCAAGAAGCATTTTCCTTCTGTGGCATTTTCATAAACTGATGACAAAGTCAGCTACAATTTTATATGAGGTTCTCCTATCACATTCACTTTTCATTTGACCACAACAAAGCTATTTTCAGATGTTCTTTCACAGACATGTTTTATTTCTCTGGCTACCAGAATCTAACACTTGCATCCAAGTAGCTTTTCAGCTAAGAGTAAGCCAATAAACATTTGAGGGCAAAAATTAATGAAGTCATAAGAATCTGCATTTTAAACATACTGGGGAGAAACGCTTCTACCCCCAAGATTCATAGCTGACAGATTTCCTTACAGAAAGGGAGGACTCTGGCTGAAGTACTAGTCTTCAGATTATGTTTTCTCAGGCTGCAAGAAGTATGTGACTTGGCAGCATGTCTGATTTACTGTTCATGAAAAGCAGCCAGGGCATGGGCCAGGGGTACATATGGAGGGGCTGGACAAGGCTGGGAAGCTTACCTGTCTGTGCTTTCACCGGCGACACAGCGACTGGGCTAAAACCAGCTCGGGAATGCCTACCTATGCCGCATTCACTCTCCACAGCCACACATGAAGGAAGTCTTACTCAGGAGGTGAACAGGACATGCAAAACGGGGCAACATGTTCATACCTGTCTTCCCCTGTCCATCCGATCTTCAGGTCTCTGTGGGTAACTCATTGGTCCGCCCAGCCCCTGGTACTGACTTGGCTGGTACTGATTTTGGGATTGCAGCATGCGGTTCCAGGCAAGCAGAGGCGCAGCCCCAGCAGTCCTGTGTAAAGAAGTAACACAGTGCAGTGCAGCATGAACTTCGCTCTTACAGAGAGTTTCACACCACAAAATCCAAGTTTCTACAGTCTTGTGTGATAAATAATTTGATTTCTCTCAGAGTTAAACACCGCCACATCCAGCTATGCCTGCAGTGGTACTGCAGATTGCCAAGTCATCAGAGGTAAATCGGGGAAGGGGGAGTATCTTCCAAGACTCTCCTACCAAAAGGCCACATTTGCTTACTGCTTCCTTCATCACAGCTACAGAATCAGGTACTACCACAAGCAGCAAAATCAATTTTACAAGTCAGACATTTTTCACATTCCTTGGAAGGATTCTGCCCATCTTTTATTTTAGGGGCAAATTTGCCAATTCATCTGCACTGATCTTGAATGTAGATTAAACCCCAGATATCACCAAGTTAGCTGAACGTAACACACCATCCAAAGAGTAAACATGTGCGATACAGGAGAATGAGGCTTTCTTTTCTAAATGTCCAGACTCTTTCTGGGAGTCCATTCTTTCTAGTTAATTGCAGGTTGCAAATGAATTCTTACTGCGAGTATTCTGAATCTAGGGTAGGGGCCTTGGCTGCTTTTTCCCATCCATTATTCTGCTCAATATGTCAGAAGGTCTGATCGGGAAGAAACCTTTTCAAGTTCTATTGATGCCGTTTTCAATTGACCACGGTGACCTAGCAACATAAGCACTAATTGGCATGGACTGACTGACATTTGGTGTACAGTTTATATGGGAACGCAAATTCAACATCCATTATAACCTAGTTTGCCATCCTAGATTACTAACAGCGAGAAATGTTTTAATTGCCTTCAAGTACCTATTCTAACATTACAATTATAAAGCAACAGGTATAATACATCAAATCATTGTTTGATTAAAAATATTTAGAAAAATGATATAGCCATGATATAGTCTTTAAAGCTGAGCATGAGTAAGGGTACAGTTCCTTACAGAATTCATAGCAGTTATGTTTTGCAGTACAATCTATCGTTGCAAAGGAAAACCATCAGATAGTCGAGACAGTTAATCTTTTCTGACCCCTGTTTAAGAGAGTCAGTTGAACAGTGTGCGGCCAGCCTGCCAGGAATCACAGAGAGCATGAGCACTGCATTTCCTATTTACCTACTGCACCACTGAACTGAAAGTTACTTAGTATACGTCTTGTGAGAGCCTCTGCCTAGGTTTGCCGGATTAAATTGGCAGAACTTCTACCTTGGAGGAGTAATCCTACCGAGGGGCTGATACATTCTTTCAAATGCACATGCGGTTCAGGGAGGGAGGGTATGACATTTGTGACTGAGGGAAGATTCACAGCCAGCTATACAGTGTTGGGCAAACTGAGCTTTGAACATCTGAAGAAGAGATGCCAGGAGAGGAAGGACTTTTAAACACACGTTTCAGCAGCTGGAACAGAGGCAAAGTTGGAATCAAGACAGGTAAATGTAAGATTAAAATGAATGAAAACAGGCATTCTGAACGTGAAGGCTTTCTGGTTTTGGATGCAAATTGCATTTAGTTTCACACTAAAGCCTGCAAGACAGCTGCTCCACCTGGTCAGATTCAGACCTCCCTGAATTTTAGAAAGGCAAAATAAATTCCTACCATTTCCAGAAAACAAATGACTTGGTTCCCATTTATAAAAGTATGAGTCTTACTTGATAAACATGCAATTGGTAAATACAATGCGCAATGCATGTACTAAAAATGAACACGCACAAAAGTTAAGTGGTAATACCAAACTGTGTGGGTTTATTTTTAGCTTCAGAGGTATGTCTAGAAATGAACAATTTAATCCGAATCATTCATTAGGAAGAGCAATACTGTATTTAAAGTTAACAGCACATGACACTTGGCAGGGACTAAAACCTCAAAATCAGTATTCTAAGTATGATACTCTTTTTGGTTAAGTATATTGAGTACTAACTACCCCCCCTCCACTATTCCTAGAAAACAGCAGACTTTCCAGGAAGAATACACTGCTCAGCCTTAAGGAAAGCTACAGGGAATTACCTAGATAGCTCCAGGACGTTCATCAAACGTCACTCTGTCTCTAGAACTTTGCTAATGTGCTTGTGACAAATACCCTCAGTGACTGATGATCACAGGCCAACACTTGCTACACGCCTGGAACGGGAAAGTTTGACACAAATTCGACATTCATATGTATTTTGCACGGAGTGTAAACTTAAAGTGCTGCTTAGTGAAAAGCTGGGATAGTTTAACAAATGAACAAATAACACTTATGTTGGGGCATTTTTGCTTCGAGGCCATGTGAAAGAGTGAAGTTAGTGATTTTCAAGTCAGAACCACTACATTCTACACTACAATCTAAAGGATAAACCTGGCAGGAAAAGAAAAAAAAAAAACAAACAATGAACCCCAAACAAAGCTGCAATGTATTTTCTGCTCTTAAAGCCAGAAAAGCAGCTTACATCTCTTTGCTGCTCTTAATGCACAGAGCTATGTACTGTTTTTATAAAACAAAATTTTAGATTCTCATCTGGTAAACAGAAATCAGGAAATCATAGTCCTCACAGCACTTGACTTCACGTTTGTCTAGCCAATGTATTAATTGGTGATTCAAATTACCTGAAGGTGGAGATTTGTATGCAGCAAAGCTGTGCCTCACGGGTAACAAAGGAAGAACTGTGCCACTTGGAATATCACATGAGTTCACCCTGGCAGAGTTACTCAGATGCACACTATCCACAGTTATGTCAACCTATGACTGAACTAACATGTCAGGAAACTTTACGCAGTAAAAAGTTTCTGTGTTCCGGCCTCAAGCATCTTTGGAAATCTCTTTTATGAGCAGGTTAAGCAAAAGGATCTGCTTAACCAGATTACAAATTTCCATCAGCCAGGAGAACAGGTAGCATGTATCTATATCTGTCTCCTCTGAAACATATCAAACAGCCAGCACTGAAGGCAAGAGCATGAAATAATCTGCGATCTCCAGTAATGCAGCCCAGGCAGACCAGGACATGCTGAAAGGGGTCCTGTTCAATGGCAACTCACCCATTTTATTTTACTTGCTGCACACTGAATTGCATCACTAAATTCAAAAGAAAGAAATCTTATGCAGGAGACAAGATCACCTGGATTATGAAGAAGCAGCTTTACAATGCCGGGTTTTCTTCCATCCAGGCCTGTGAGCCAAGTGCTAGTGTAGCCCCCACTGCAATACTCAATCCCTGCAATAGCACAAAGGGTCAAAGCTTTCCTAGCAGAGACAGGGCTCCTTGCTTTATCCCTTTCTTGATGTCGCAAATCAAGGATATCATAGCCTCCTGCCAACACACTTCATGTGAAAAGGCTGGAGCAAGGGCTGACCTGTCCCTCAATTACTTTCTTCCCAGGAGCAGGGGTGGCAGAGAACAGAAATTCCTCACTGCTCTCCCCTGTGGCACCTTGTTGCTCCTGGAGCACTTGGAGCCACAGCAGCAAGTGGGGATAGCCTTGTGGACAGCGATACAGGGAACAGGCAGCTCCCAGGGAACTGGCCGGGAAAATGAAAACCTCTCGGGCGGGTTCATTTCAACAGCTTCAGCCATTTTTTCCTGCACTAAGCCTACCTATCTTTGTATTTGTTTAAACTTCTGCTTAAGTTTCCATGTTTATCTCTGTATGACAACTAACTCGACACCAGCCCCAAGCATGTTTGATTTGTTTCCCAAATCAAACAACTCCCAAGAACATGGCAAAATTACTTATTCTCAGCACTGAAGCTGGCAGTTTAGTGATTTTTCACAAACCAGAGGTATAACAACGCACCACCAGGGACGAAAAGTACTGTAAATACACTGTTGTCACTCGAAAGCTAGAACAGCATTCTTCAAGCTTCTCTAAAGCTTATTTTCTAGGTGAAGATGATACATCTTCGATTTCAAGTCACCTCAGGGGACCCCAGTTTCCTCAGGTTTGGGCAGTGAATAGTGAGGTCAATCCTGCAACCCTAGAGACACGCTGGACAGGTCAGCAGATCAAATCATGAACATTGTCTATCTGAAAAAATGCTCTGAAGTACTTGGGCAGCATGTTGTCACTTCTGAAAATATTAGCACAAATCAAGCACAATAACCTTATGATAGGATTCTGATTAGAGAGACAGTCGATTATTACAATGGTAATAAAAATGTGTATTTCAAGTGAGAAACAAACAGAACTCCTGGCAGACAGATTATTTATGTGTGAATTGAGAAACCCTTCCACTTTGCAAAAATTAACAGGCTGGTAAAATGACAGAAGTGTAGTATTATAAAGTAGCAACAGGTTACAGACCTGTAGCAGTATTTCACCAAACGGTGCTAAATAAATTGGATTTAATTAAGGTGTGGGAATAGGAACTCCCATGGACAAAGTAACATTAAAGTTTGTAATGCAAGATTCATTTATAATGCAATATTCCACATTGATGTGGCGCAGGACAAGGGACCTGGAATTATTTCAATAGGGATCAAAATGGTTGCCATGGAAAGCGTGATTGTGGAGAGCTCAATAAATTCTCCCAAAGCTCATATTTTCAATGGTTAACATTTGCAAATAAAACCACAAAAAAAAAGTTGTGCCTCAGAGCAGAAACTTCAAAGATCTCACATATGCTTTCATTCCTCCATAAATATAAATAAATATAATTATTCATGGCTTTCACAGGTATGCTGGAGTTTATAAAGTCCATCTGACTTAAGGACATACAACCTATCAATGAAGGAACGCATGTAAAACATCCCTTATTATCAAACCATGTCACATTCCTTCTATTCGATGGCACTTATTGGACTGCAGATTCCATAATCCTTCCCTGAGTCCCTTCTGCATTTAATTCAGTTCAGTCTTAAGTAGTTAAAGAAACTGTTTTCAGTGGCAACTAATAACTACTGACCTACAGTGACACTGCCCTACAATAGGCTTGTCAGGCCTGAAAAACTTGTACCAAAGAAGCTGATTAGGACTTCAAGAGGTTTGTAGCAAGAATCAATGGCTAGTCTGTACTAATGCTGCGGTTGCGGCACAGAAATGATAAAAGTGGAACACCATTAGTTATGCCTCATTAAGCTCCACAGCCCTCCTAAAAAGAAATTTGTTTAGCCTGTCCAAAATCTAATGCAGTTTTAAGCTCTCTGTGTTCAATTTCATAGTATCTCAAAAGCTTCAATAAGATAAAGGCCAAAGAACCAAGAACGGTACCAAAGCACCAACAGTAAAGTTAATTTTGAAGTCTGAGTTTTAATGGAAAGTGGTTTTGCCTTCTTTTTTTTAATACATAGTACTCGAGCCTTTTAAAGGATGAACACCACATAGTGCACTCACAAAATATAAATAAATCATGGACATTAATTAACTTTAAAAACCCTGCTGTACAGCATGATTTAAAAAAATTTAAACAACAAAGTTCAGAACAAAAAGGGAAAAAAACCAACTTGTGAAGCCTGGCAGACCCAAGTACATCCTCCTGGCCACGTTTTATAAAACTTAATCCCTCCTGCCTTACCTTTGCGGTGTCTGTTGAAACAAGGGCGTAGGACCTCGCCAAGACTCCTGGGGTCTAAGATCTAGAGGGTAAAACAAAATGTTAAAATAAAAAAAGAGCAAGTATACATAAAGAACTGCACTCCACTTACTCTTACATGTGCCTGAGAACATGTTTTAAGAAGTCAAACAGAAAAGCTCAAACTGGATATACTAACAAATACATTTCACCAAACTGTTGGTTACTATTGTTGATTTTCATAGAGCTCTTATGTTCATCAGTGACAAACTTAGTATTAATTAAAGGCAATTATTTTGTGGGTTTTTACTATGTCTCGTAAGAATTAATTTTAACTGCTAGAACTAGCATTGGTTCGTGCTTGGGACACTTTACAGGTATCTTCTCTTGAATTTTTTAAAAAAACAAACCTATGTCTGTTACTGTAACAGTTGAAGACTTCATTTAATGTTTACATTTCTTACAAGTACATTTACCTCTACACTATATGAAAAAATATAGATACATATACAGACACATGCACTGCTGTGTCATCATCACAACACACCGTGTTTGTGAGCAACAAGTATTTAATACTCAAAATACGTGCAAGTTTTCCTCTGACTAGGCTAAGTTATTCTATAAAGCAAACTAAAAGAATGAGCACGTAATGAAGTGAACAGTTCCACTTTATTAATGTATAAATATATATACACATATATATTGGGGGTGGGGGGTGGGTGAGTTTTATTTAGGATATATTTAAAGATAACAAAAATATATTTAAAAGTTAACCTAGACAACGATAACATAGTAATAAAAATCTATTACTGATCTCTCAGATAATGTAATCAGACTGAATTAAACCTTTTCGGGTAAAAACATGGCCACAGACCTAGCACTGCAGTTATAAGAAGCCGGCAGTGAAAAAAAAGACCACCCACTTTTCAATTGTTTCTTCTACCCAAACTAACTCTTTACAAAGATGTAACAGTAACAACATTGCTTTAACAGGACATGCAATTAAATGGTTGTTGTTCTTCTAAATAAACTGGTCGGTAAACAGGATAAAAGAAACAGCTAATCAATAGCTCCCTGGTCAGTCCACAACACTCAAATTGTGCATCAATCAAAAGCTTCAGTTTCAGTGACACCTTTGATTATTTTCAATGGTGTTTAAGTGTGACCTAATTTCGACAGCTGGTTCCAGAAGTTGTCTAATGGACATACTGCGATGGGACAGTAATGCCCTGTTAAACTGCCAATATTCAAGTACACTAAAGCTTTGCAATAATTTGAAAGAAGGGGGAGGGGTTTAAAAAAAAAAATGGACAGAGGAAAAATCTGTGCCTCTCTCCTGACTGTGGCTGGATTGTCTGCAGGCTGTAACGATCTGACCCGGACAGAAACCTTTCACGGCAGCACTTGAGTGCACAGGGGAGGGCGCGGGCAGTGCCCATTGATGATAACACCATTTCGTCAGGGGAAATAAATCCTGATCCCCAGCAGCTCCCCTGTTCCTGCCTGGGCCTCCTCTGGGCAGAGCTAATCCAGCCCACCCAGCTCAGCAACCGTCTGAGCTGCACAGGGGTACATGCTGTATTTTACTTATTTATTAAACATTACATGTATATACACACCCCAAGCAATACATACACCTCTCTCTTTTCATATATATATATACACACACACACAGAGTTACCAAGTGATGCTCATCATCAGATATAATTGGTCATTTCATATACATGGTAATCAAACCAGTCTAAAGCACCACAAGCACTAAAGACGGATACGTGGCACTCATACTGCTCAGCCTGAGAATTACAAGGACTTTTACATACATAAACAGGCTGTACTAACATGATGCTTTAGGGATGCTCTGTTTGCTTTTGAATACAAGATTAGTGCAACACAAGAAAACCCAGGCCCATGTTGCTGTCTTCAGTTACTTTGAGGGAAACAAGCGATTAAGACAACGTTAAACTGAAGCGTAAAAAGTACAAAGATGAAATTGCTAAAAAAACAAACACACACATTGGGTAAAGCACGTTGCTATAGTGACTCTTACTATTTGGTAAAGAATGTCTCTATTTTCAGTCAAAAAATATCCTAAGACTACTTTATTTCTAATAATTTCAAAGTTTCACAGACACCAGTACCACACGCAATACAGAAGAACCGAGTTCTGCTAAAAATGTTTTCAGATGCACAAAACCCCTCTATCTGTAGTTATTAACACCTGCAGCTCTTCCCCAGCAGCCCCAGGATGAGGGCTAGGTTTTGGCTCTGTCACCATAACCAGACCTGAGGTCTCCTAGGCTTGGCTCAGTTCTCCTTTTGCTTGCTGGGTGACACAAACTTCCAGAAAAAAACCCTATACTCCAGGAAGAACAATGGCTGCGTTTCCCCCACCCTCCTCCTCTCTGCAGGCTGAGCTAGGCAAGACCCCCAAGTATCCAGACAATTATCCAGACTAATACAGTCTCTCTCTCCCTGACCTTCCCTGGTCAGAACATCACATTTTAATTGAAGTTTATTATCACATTTTCCATTCCGCTGCCAGGGTCAAATGGTGTTCTAGTGAGAAATCCTGCGAGATGATGCTGGTCTCGCCCTGGTACAGTGTTTCCCATTCACACAGACCCCTGCTTAAGGGCTAGTTAAAAACATCTATCCCATTTAATCACTTTCCATCTGAAAAAGAAAGGACCCTGCTCTCCTGCTGCAACCACATCTTTTTGTAGCTCTAGGGAACAGTTTATGAAAGAGTTTAATGAAATCATCATAAAACATTTAGAGCCACCTTATTACTGTTTGTTTGTGTGGCCCTGACAGAGAGCAATCTTTGAGGGAAAAAGCTTGGAGCAGTGAATTACACTTCAAAAAGGTACAAAACTGGAGAAGAAATGACAATTAATATTTTCTTTAGTCTTCAAAACTTATGCATTTCCTAGAGCTATAAGGCCAAATAAACTGCCTTCTCTAGCAGCTCCTCAAGTAACAATTTATCTAATCAGTGTGGCAATCAAAGATGAGATTTTGTGTTTACTGATTGCACTAATCAAAATCACTTTTCAAATGCAGCTAATTGACAAGTTTACTGACTGAAATGAAAGTCATAAATCAGATATCCTGTGCTGCAGAGACCAAATACGCCATTCACAGAGTATTGCCATACCACACTTGACTCCCCAAGTTATCAGCACAGACAATTATTCATCAACTGAAAATTGGCACATCAAAGTCAAATCAGAGAACAACAGTAAGGAACACCCACAGCAGGCTCTTGAGGAAGAGATAGCACTTTGGCTGACCGCATTGCCCTTCTAGAGTCTAATTTTACTTCATCATACATATAAAAACATAATACATAAAATCAAAAGTTGCTCTGCATCGATCCCACAAAATGCAGGAACTTTAACCACATCAGCTCTCGTTTTTCAGGAAAGCGTGCGTTCCAGATGCTTCCCAATCCAATCATGCCACAACATATAGCTGCTCTCTCACAATTATATAGCTGACAAATGTGACTCTGACACAAGAGATAACCTGCCCCATTAAGAAAGCTCAGCATAAACCTTCCCATTCTTCCTGTTTTTTAGTTGAACGTATCTGTGCTTTGACAGACATTTGTGCTTAAACTGAAGGGGGGACTGCAAAAGGCAAGATGACAGCTGTGATGTCAGACTTAGGTACACCTTTTGGTACCCCTGAACAGAATGCCATCTGGGTGAAATTGGCCCATGTGCTCGATTCTGACCACAAATTTCCATCGGAGCAAATGCACTGTCCACGCAGACTGTTCCTGTTCAACAAGAGGACTGTCACCTATAGCAGAGTTGCTGACACACTTCCATCTTCACAGGTTTGCTTGATACTAGACCCACGTAATCCATAATCCAGGATGCGTTATGGTGTCAGGGTATGGTCTGATTTGCAAAAGCATCCTTCAGCGTGAATGTCTGAAAGACTCACTTCAGCAGAAATTTTTGGCTATGACACTTGGAAGTATTCCTCTCACAAGGGTTTAAGCAAGTCTGACTGCCTGGTAGAAGAGGAGTTAAGACGCACATGGTTCACTTGACATTGATAGTTGCAGGTGGCGTGGGCTGGGTCCCGACCCACCAGCCAGGTGGTAGGATGCATTTCTGGGACTCCTTCTAGGAAGCAAACACATCCCTCACGCTGTTTTAACCTGCGTCCATCCCACTGACTGGGACACCAACTGTTCTCACACCTTGGTTAAATAATGAGGCACTGAAAGAAAGACAGTCTCCAAATACTAAGTCAACTGCTGCTGTAATTAGTTGTAAAGACTTCACACTGCAGTCAGTTTAGATCAGAAGTTAATTAGAGTTTAAGACTTCTATCCTAGGACAGCTTAGTACCATTACTAGAAGAGGAGGAGAAACACAACAAAATTAACTGACAAAGTATACATTTGCAGCATGTTGCACTGTGGTCTCCCATGAAAACAAGACAGTGCCAGGAACCAGCTTCTCTACTTTGGGATGGAGCCCCAGAGAGCAACTGCAGGCACACAACCCCTGCTTTGTGAAAAAGCCTTTGTACGATGACTGTCGGCGGCGCACGAGGCAACGCACCACGACGGCGGCTGGAGGGACCAGCAGGTTGACCTGGCATCTCTTTTTGTTGCACAAACAGCACAGGATCAACCTCTACCTAATGGGAAACACAGCATTAAGGAAAGGGAAAAAAACCCCAAAACACCACCAAAACCAAAAAACCCACCCTGCTTTCAGATTTGCCAGGCACAACTGCAGAACAGCAACTTGGGATGCCTGAGGCAATTTGAGGGTGAGGAAGGGGCAGATGAGGGGAAGAAGGGATGCATGAAAGAAAGCCGCCAGACAGTTTTTCTGAGGCCAACAGATGGACTGGGATTTCATATCAATCAGCAGACTCAAGCCTCCTCAATCTGAAAAAATGATGACATTGGGGCATATTTGCATGTGGAGTGCTACCCACACAACACAAGGTGCTCAGGTGCCATGAGGATGACAGCTTTGTAAGTACCTAATCAGCAAGATCAGCTCCATGTAAGGAAGAGGAAACCTCTTTGAAGTATTTTCCACAAAGCATCAAGACTTGAGCTTCAGAAGATGTGAACAGCAGTATAGGGACTAGCGGGCTCATGAATACTTTCCCCCAAACCACACAGACTTTCTCTTTTTGGAGATTAATGCAAAAATGTGATACCTGTCTGGTAGTGTTGCCTTCCCATTCCCCACACTCTTCTTTTTAGATTGCACTTCTTGTTTGTTTTAAAAAACCACTTGTTTTCCTTTAATCAAAGTTAATAGCTCCAGGCTCTCATATTCAATCTGTCTCTCCACTTAAACCAATCTGATTCCTCACACAAGGAGGCTTCTTCACTCACTACTCAACTACACTTCATCTACTTGGGACTGGACAATAAGTTTAACTCAGAGTGGCCATCAATACTATTTATTCACTGTTTCATGTGCAGCAAAAATGTAAGTCATATATAAAAAGGCTGACAGCTTCACTATGTAGTAATCTGGTCTTCTATATGTGACAAAATGTTGTTCAAACTTTACCTGTGTCAGCTGTTTAAACTTCAAACACTTGCATAAATTCAATATTGCAAGAATTCAGGTGAATGGGGATAACTTCCTCCTTTAAAGCATCTTTTTAGGCAGTTTAGCCAAGTTTTCTCCTGTCTCAATCCCACCACTACAGAAACGCAGCTCCTGATCACAGGTGAAGAGACAGAACTCTGATCTAGCACCCTTTTTGGGAGCCACTCGCACACGTAATTCCTTCCCAGGATGAAGAACTCCACTTTAGGTCATGCAGTATTTACCTTACCACTTCCACTGACCCACCTGTTCACCAAGCCAACAGCAGTGGCATCCCAGACCTCCACCTCCTACAACCTCTTTGCCAGAAGTTGCAACACCTACTGCAGGCAGGAGGACTGTGAAATGGCAATTTCGGTTCAGTCTGGCATGTCAACACCAACCACAGTTCTTCTGTCAGTCTCACAGTCTCTCCTGATCTGCCACCATGCCTTGTGCATTAATTATTTTCTGTGGGCAGCATTCTCCTCTCATTGTTCTCTTCAGACACAAAGTACCAAGCTTCTTCTAGGTCTGTTGATACTGGTGATGTTGAGATTTAGCCACATATTGAATACATTCCGGATAACAGATACTAGGAACCATTAGTAGACAAAGTGCTATTTTTCCCATTGCATTTGAATACTGGGCACAGTATTCAAAATGGGATCCCACTTACAGACACTTATGTGGGATTTAAAATTATATTTTAGTACACTTCACTACAGTAGTTCCATAAAGGAAGAGCAATAGAAAAGAGCAACACAAGGTTAATGAAGACAGATGCCTGAATCTGTCTTCATTTCTTATTTGTAACAGCGCAACAGACCAAACCAAAACTGTAGCATTTTCCAAGCTCTGAAATGCAGAAAGCAGAACTCACTTACTTGACAACAGTTTAGGAATCTGCTGCTGCCCACTCAGAAGCGGCCTGGCATACGGGCTCCCGTAAGTTCCAAGAGGTACTGCATTGGCATACATTCCTGGCATCCCTCTTTCCCTTGGCATCGTATGGCTATTACGTGTAAGAAATGGAAAGGAAAAAGAATAGGATGTTTTTATGAATGCCATCTTACAGCACAGCTGCTACCCAGCCCACCCAATGCCCCAGCTCTCTCCAGTGCATCAGTGGAGATGTGCACAAGCACGATGCAGTGACTCGCTTTCAGATCAGGGTCCCAGGCACACCACAAAGAAAGCACATGCTTTGTGAGCTGGTCCCAGCAAAATTTCTGGTTTCTATAGCAAGCCACAATAAGCAGAAATACATATACTTCCTGCAAACCGCGTAAAACTTCACATTTCCTAAATAGTGAGAGTTGATAGAGATGCAGGATTTGCAAATATGGTGTGTCAATGTCTGCCAGCCTTTTGCTGTTTTTTTTTCCTGTGCAGAACTACAAAGCATAAGACTTTGCTGCTTGTGGTGTCTGCCACCCTGGACAGCAATTTAATGAGACATCATATGTGATCAATAACACAGCTATACTTTTTTTATAACTATGACATGGAAGAACAGAAGATAGTTCACAAGTACAGCACTGAAACAATTATGCTTTCCAACACACAAATGGAGGGAAAGGTGTCACTTTTTCTCCTTATAGCTCCTCCAGAGCAGTAAGATGAAGAAGGTATTTTCTCTTCCTAAAGAGACACTCATGTTCAGTTGCTCACAGAGTTTAATTTTATTCGCTGATATTACAGTTTCCTTTAAAACATTCTCTTTTCTGGCTCTGATAAACATATGGCTCCTTGCACTCCCCAGTAAAGAAAAATATTTAATTTTATCTGTAATGCATAACCCCAGCTCATTCTCTCATCCTGCACTCAGAAGCATTCTCATACTACACTGCAGCACCTGAGAAAGTTACTTGGACTTTCACAGAATTAATAAAAAGCAACTGTGGCAATGCCTTGAAAAGCAACAATCAAACAGATTGTATGGTGCTACACATGCCTCAAACAACAGTTTTTAAAACTTCATGTTTAAAAACATAAAACAGATTCCTGTCTTCATAACAGTCTTAATTATTACTTGTGTGCAATATTCTCATTGTACCTTCTGTACTTCAAGCGAGTATCCACCAAACAAGTTTAAAAAACCCGAAACAGCAGGAAAGTTAGTTAGAAATATTTAGTAGAAACACCTCACCCACCCCCACCCCCCACTTCAATAAGAATGCAAGGCATTACCCCAAAATTATTGTAATATACAGTTTTCATCAACACTGAATTTAAATATCACATGCCAAAGTTTCCAGCATGGAACACCAGCACCTAATCTCTGACAGCCCATCTCTACCTGCTTCGTTTCTTTTTTTCTTTCTTTCTTTCTTAATTTAAAAAGCAATAAAAGACTACAGTCATCTCAGTAAGGCAGTCAGTACCAACGCCTCCAGTCTTACCCTAAAGTTCTAAATGCCGACTGGTCCAAATGAACTGGTTTTCTGTCTCGGTTAAAGCCAAGCTGTGGTCTCCAAGGTCTGCCATCATTGTTGGTTTTTTCCCAGTCTCCTGGCTTCAGGACTGGAGCAGGTTTCCTTAATATTAAAGATAGTTCCATAAATACTTTTCAGAGCAAATACTCAGATTAATAAATGAAAATGGAATTATTTGAAAATTGACAACTGATACTTACTTTGCACCAGGTAACACTATAGCCTTGAAAACAAAGTCTTCATCAAATTGTGGATCTTTGAAAGAGATACTAGAAGAAAGTATCTGAGGATTAGGTTTACTTGATAATTAAGACAAGCAAGGTGAAAAAGTAATTGTGCTTTATTAAATGTGATGTACACAGCAGAAAGGATTCAAGAACCCATGACTTAAATTGCAACGGGTATTGCCTGCAAATGGATATACTGATTATATTGAACTTGGATGTCTTGATTATTTTCCACAGGGTGACCTTTTTCCTCCCCTGTATCAATAGCCAGTCCAAAAGAAAGTTTAATGTCTAGAAAACAGTTAGTCCTATGTATGGTAATGAAACTAGCTTCTGCAGACCCTTGAGTACAAATCCTCTAGTCAAAGCACTGATTGTACTTGATTAAGTTCAAAGGCTGCCACAGCACAGACAGGAAGGGTATCAGCTTGCTATGCAGTCTAGTCAAAAGCATACACAACTTAGAAGTGGGATTTCCTGGGCCAGGGAGTTTTTATCCTGAAAGGCAGCTTTGCAGTTGTATGCAGCTCCCGCGGAGAGATATACACCTATCTTCAGTGACATCTTGCAGACCTTGCACTTTCACCTGTCTAGTATTAGACAAACTATATAGTAATAGAGCAAAAAGCAGCTGAAAGCTTAGTTTCTGCTGGTATGATGCATTACAAAGCAGTTTGGGTTTGCTTCAGGAAAATTCATTCACAGTCCCAGCAGTTCCAACTCCCTGGCTGTAAGTATCCGGGTCTCAGGTAGGTCCCACCAGGGACATGTTTGAAGTACATGGCACCAACCTGCTTCCTGTGCTCTCACTACCTACCATATGACACAGAAGAACGCTTGGGATGCTGAGAAAGAGAAAAGCAAGCAGCTGAGCACAATAATCCCCTCTTCCAGCTCAAACACATCTGGTTTTCAGCAGAGAATGAATGAGACTCAAAAGAAAGAGAATAATGATCCCTTGGAAAATTCAGCCAAAGTCACAAGAACTGAAGAGCAAAACCATGACTGCTCATACTATCTCAAAAGACAGGAAGAAAAATCCTCGCAATAGAGAAATGGACAGAAGCGTAGAACAATTCAAACCTCCTGACAGTGGCAGATGGAAAGCCAAAAACTACCTTTAACTCATTGCTCAAAGCAACTAAATCCCCATTTCAGAACATCCTTTCTACAATATCCTGACAAGCCACAACTTAGCATTTCTTACTGCCTGTACACAGTTGTCCTAGTTGAAGCAAGTTATGCCTCCTTGCAGGAAAAAATTATGCAGACAGATCACAAGTGATTTTCAGTGTCTCAAGTATCGTATGTGGCTCAAGAAGTGAAAGGTTACAGGCTCAAGCATTACACAGCTATTATACCATGCCAAATTAAGTGGGAATGACATACAACATGCTAAATCTACAGAAATTTGCTTGTGCAAGAGCAATTAAAATCTTCTGTCACCACAAGATTTACTCTTGGAAACTCTGCGTTGTTTTTATTCATTATGAAGTTCCTTATTATTCTCCCAAACATCACATTCAGGCAAAGTCAGTATTACTCCTTTACTTCTTAAAGAGACGAAGCTTATATTTTCAGGCATCCTATGGGAATTGCTAGGAATAAAAACGGGTAAAAATCCAAGAGGCAAAAATCAAGAGCTGGAGGGCTTTCATTCAATACCCCATTCTGTCTTGGAGGTTTTGCTCTCGTGAACACTTGGGGTTTTTTAACTTAAGAGGCTTGATACAGACTATCAAGTTCTGTAGGTGTTCTTTGCTCGCCAAAGACCCAGAAGCCCCAACAGAGGGTGAGCAGAAAAGCAACAGCAGGAAAGGTGAGGTATTTCTGAGGGGATGAAACACACCTGGTTTGATGCATTGAGCAGCAACTACTTCGGACACCCCCACAGGGCACACCACTCTGCACACTCTGACTTACCACCCTAACCCAAGCCCGCTGTGTCACAAAATAATAGCTTGGATTCAGTTCTCACAGAAAACCAGAAACGTTTAAAGTAAAAGCTTCAATTTTATTAAGAGATGGATTCCGCTGCAAAATCAACACCACAAAGCACCGGAATAAAAACTGCATTTTGCACACCATTGCATTAAAACCCAGTTTACTTACCTGACTGCAGAATTTTGTGCAAGATCACGCAGCATTGGAACAGGAGACTCCACTGTTCTGGTAAAGAGAAAAACCCCTGTCAAAACATCATTTAACATATTTCTCACCATTTGCTCCACCTTCTCTGTTGCTACCACTCCTGTTTCTCTGTCAGCTAAGCCTGCAACACGTAAAAAGGATTTCAAAATTAACTTGCCTTTTCCCTAAATAAAATACTTCTATCTGTAAGTATCCGGGTCTCAGGTAGGTCCCACTAGGGACATGTTTGAAGTACATGGCACCAACCTGCTTCCCGTGCTCTCACTACCTACCATACGACACAGAAGAACGCTTGGGATGCTGAGAAAGAGAAAAGCAAGCAGCTGAGCACAATAATCCCCTCTTCCAGCTCAAACACATCTGGTTTTCAGCAGAGAATGAATGAGACTCAAAAGAAAGAGAATAATGATCCCTTGGAAAATTCAGCCAAAGTCACAAGAACTGAAGAGCAAAACCATGACTGCTCATACTATCTCAAAAGACAGGAAGAAAAATCCTCGCAATAGAGAAATGGACAGAAGCGTAGAACAATTCAAACCTCCTGACAGTGGCAGATGGAAAGCCAAAAACTACCTTTAACTCATTGCTCAAAGCAACTAAATCCCCATTTCAGAACATCCTTTCTACAATATCCTGACAAGCCACAACTTAGCATTTCTTACTGCCTGTACACAGTTGTCCTAGTTGAAGCAAGTTATGCCTCCTTGCAGGAAAAAATTATGCAGACAGATCACAAGTGATTTTCAGTGTCTCAAGTATCGTATGTGGCTCAAGAAGTGAAAGGTTACAGGCTCAAGCATTACACAGCTATTATACCATGCCAAATTAAGTGGGAATGACATACAACATGCTAAATCTACAGAAATTTGCTTGTGCAAGAGCAATTAAAATCTTCTGTCACCACAAGATTTACTCTTGGAAACTCTGCGTTGTTTTTATTCATTATGAAGTTCCTTATTATTCTCCCAAACATCACATTCAGGCAAAGTCAGTATTACTCCTTTACTTCTTAAAGAGACGAAGCTTATATTTTCAGGCATCCTATGGGAATTGCTAGGAATAAAAACGGGTAAAAATCCAAGAGGCAAAAATCAAGAGCTGGAGGGCTTTCATTCAATACCCCATTCTGTCTTGGAGGTTTTGCTCTCGTGAACACTTGGGGTTTTTTAACTTAAGAGGCTTGATACAGACTATCAAGTTCTGTAGGTGTTCTTTGCTCGCCAAAGACCCAGAAGCCCCAACAGAGGGTGAGCAGAAAAGCAACAGCAGGAAAGGTGAGGTATTTCTGAGGGGATGAAACACACCTGGTTTGATGCATTGAGCAGCAACTACTTCGGACACCCCCACAGGGCACACCACTCTGCACACTCTGACTTACCACCCTAACCCAAGCCCGCTGTGTCACAAAATAATAGCTTGGATTCAGTTCTCACAGAAAACCAGAAACGTTTAAAGTAAAAGCTTCAATTTTATTAAGAGATGGATTCCGCTGCAAAATCAACACCACAAAGCACCGGAATAAAAACTGCATTTTGCACACCATTGCATTAAAACCCAGTTTACTTACCTGACTGCAGAATTTTGTGCAAGATCACGCAGCATTGGAACAGGAGACTCCACTGTTCTGGTAAAGAGAAAAACCCCTGTCAAAACATCATTTAACATATTTCTCACCATTTGCTCCACCTTCTCTGTTGCTACCACTCCTGTTTCTCTGTCAGCTAAGCCTGCAACACGTAAAAAGGATTTCAAAATTAACTTGCCTTTTCCCTAAATAAAATACTTCTATCTGTAAGTATCCGGGTCTCAGGTAGGTCCCACTAGGGACATGTTTGAAGTACATGGCACCAACCTGCTTCCCGTGCTCTCACTACCTACCATATGACACAGAAGAACGCTTGGGATGCTGAGAAAGAGAAAAGCAAGCAGCTGAGCAGAATAATCCCCTCTTCCAGCTCAAACACATCTGGAATTATGCACTGGAAATTGTGCTGGAAATGCACAGAAATGCACTGGAATTACTGAATCCTTATTTCTTAATGTCATTACTTCTGCAGCTGATCTGTGTGGATTCTCTAATGTCTAAAAGTAGGTTCACACACTTCTCACTGCCCAGCAGCCCATTTACAAACCTTAGGACTAGTCTGCACCTTGGAAACCTCCCTGTACTGCTAGGTGTTGATTATAACAAGCCAACAGGTTCTAAGAAGGCAGGAGAAGACCAGGGAGGCAAACATATGTGTAGACACCACGAAGACAGAAACCTGCTCCACTAGGAAGAAAAAGGTTTTGAAGTAAAACAGAACACAATTCTAACAGCTGTTTTACACAGCACCTGAAGAGTCTCCTTTCTAATTGAAATTTAATGGGCTGACATGTAGTTGCATCTCAACCCTTTCCTTCTTTCCTCCAGAAAACTTTACCCCTTCAATTCAAGCAAACTAACACCACGCTCGAGAAAATTACTCTGATCAATCCAAACCCAGATCTCTTTGTTCACCCTACTGTGCACAACTATCACAGGCTCATGGTACGCACACAGGTCACAAACTGTACATATGCTGGCTGGATTTGATCCCAACCTTTTTAGCAGAGTAAGACTTATTTTGAAGAGGCAATATAAATGCCTGCTCATCGTCACAGAATTCCTAGCAAACTACTTCCCTAGGTAAAAAACCATCCATTTCTTACACCCTATCTAGGGAAGACAATGCCAGAAGAGTTTTCTTTTTCCTACATTGCTATTCCCTCCAAGAACAGCTCTGACTTGCTCATATTCTTCACAAGCCATGACAAGAATAGAGAAATGTATATTAGTGAGTGTGACCTAGGATACATTATCTATCCAACAAAATCAGAGTGTTTGTGCATTTAATGCAAATGAGTTACTGAACACCTGCTTATGCCTCTAAGCAAAGTTAGATAAATGAATGCATATCCTACAATGCAAAGATTATACTGATAATTTCTCAAACTAAATGCATTATCTAGAAAACAAAAAATATTAGCATTTTTTGTATGTGTAGCTGGTAACAGTCCTGAATTTAGTGCTATTGCCTAAATGGAAACCAGCAAAATATATCTAATATATCTCTATCTGGATTTTTCTTTAATGCAATTAAGATTAGCATATAAAAAGCTGAGTTGTGGTTGGGTTTGTTTTTTTTTTTTTCTTCTTCAAACAGCATGCACTATTGGAAGTTACATCAGACTGCATTAAATTAGCATTCATAACAAACGCAAAGAGGCCAAAACAACATGACCTTACTGAATAAGACCACTGATCACTACTACTTTTATTATATAGGTCCTGTTTTCTATTAAAGTTCAAACATTACTAAATACGTAAGTCAGTCTTCCATAGATGAAATGACAAAAATTCATCAACAATTAAACACACATATTAGAGCACTTTAAAGATTTCTGATGCTGCTAAAAAAGCCTAGTTCTGAAATAAATTAAAAAAAAAAAATAATAATTGCAGAATGGAAGTTTCACTTTCTTGGATTTTTACACATGCTGATGATAATACTACCTACTATGAAACTTAGCAGAAAGCATGTTTAGCCTCAACACTAAACACACTGCCTTGTCAGGAATTTGAAGTTTCTCGTTGTGGGCACAAAGGTACTTTTATTTAAATGTAGATATAACTGAAGGAAATTGTCCTTTAGCATCAAACAATCCATTCCAAAAACCATACTCACTGATCTGGAAGAACAGCATTTTCATTCAGTGTAAGCTTTCCCTGGATTCCATAGCACAGCTCTGGGGGTATATCCACTGGCTATGGAAAAAATAATGTTTCAGCTGAAGCACTTTATTAGACCTTCACCCTCACCATTTATGCAATCCCTTAAGAACAAATACAACCTACCTCTGTATTTTTGGTCTTGTACTGTTCTACAATAAAGTCACAAAGTGGATGGTGTTTTCCAACAAAGAGAACATCACCACCGAGGCTATTTCTTCTGCCTAGAAAAGATGAAGACAATGGGATAAGAGTTCAGAGCAAAGAGGGAAGGAAGGAATACAGCAGACCAGCACACCGTCCTGTTGACATCTCCACAAAAGGAAAGCCTTATTGTGATTTAGCAGAAAGCTCTGAACCCTCCTTGAGAGTGTTGGAAAGACAGTGTCTCTGCCCAGAACAGGATGCCTCTGGTCACAAGGGTAGCTGGCAGACAGTAAAACAATGGTAATCTTGTGTTTAACGGGAGGAATGCTGAATTTAGAAAGTGATGTTGAAGATACAGACAGGCTAGGTAAAAAAAAAAAAGCAAAACCAAACTACCCCCCTGCGCTGTGCCCCCCCCCCGTCCCACCTCCCAAGCAGTTTATCTGCAAGAACCATCTACTATTTTTGTACAACAGAGAAAGCAGCGCATATATTTGCCTATATAAACTGAACTCGAAACTTCACATATAACCGGACACAGCCAGCCTACTGGTCAGAACAGCCAATACACCTATCAAGTTTTACCAACTCTAACCTTGTAAACAGTTTATTCTTTTGATTGCCACATATTCACCTAACAAGGACTTTGGCAGCATATACTGGTAGAAGTTTTTCATACAATTAACCTGCCATCTTATTTTCAGGTTGTCTTACACAGGTCTACTTGAGTAAAAGAAAAATGAAAGCTACAAAAACAAACCCATGGAGGATCATTCTAATTACCAGCACCATCCATGAAGAAGAGGCTACAGCCTGCCATAATTCAATCCATCCAAACATATATCATACCCTGCTCATTCAGAGTGAAACAAAGGTAGTAACAAGTTGTTACAAAATATCACAATTCTTACTTTCTTCAGGAGTGAGGTCAGGGTAGACTTCTTCCAGGGCAGCTCTAAGGCGTCGCTCATCAACGAATGGCAATAATGCAACACCTAGTAAAACAAAACCTTTTTTTTTCAGCACTTGTTGAAACAAACAAACAAAAAAAACCCCAAACAAAACCACACCAAAAAATAAACAAAAGAAACTCCCAACACACCCAAAAGACACTAGCACGGAAAGCTCCAGTAGATTCTTTACCCAAGAAACAACTATTGCATCAGACACAGAAAAGAAAACCCTACGTTTTCAGAGGCTGAGCCTGCAGGTTGTTTAGGGAAAAACAGTTCAGTGCTAGTGCAAGTTGAAAAGGGAAGCTTCTCTCCAAGCACCACTCCATCCTCCTCCTTCTCCCAGTCCCAGGCACTGGGAAGCAGTAACCTCTACCCTCACCTGTCTCATTTCGGAACAAAATGAGCTCAGTAAGACAGTCATTATTTGTCTCATTTGCTACAGTTACTCCCCTGACAGAACTCAATGCTACTTTATTCAAATTAATTTATTAAGAGACAACAATGGAAGAAGCCACTCCAATTTCAGCGATGGGGTGATACAGGTATTATCCTCTGGGGACTATGCATACCAGCTATTAATTTTACTCTGAGATAACATGGAGGCTCCTCTCAGGATCAAACCCCCTCACTAAGCAGCACATCTCAGAGCCTACTTGATCATATTGAATGAAGCTGAGAACAGCCTTCCCTGGTATGCTCCTGGATATGTTTTCTTCTACTATAAAATCAAAAAAGGCACTAAGAAATTTACTATGAAAATTCTTCAAAGATTTACTCCTGTCACCCTTATTATCAGTCAGAATCCGAAGTAATTATTTTAGTTTTTATTTTATCTCCCTTACCATGAAACACTAGAACTTTTCCTGACCAAGACGACAGCAAAGGATTTCTACTAAACCAATATTTAGTTTCGTATTTGTGCCTGAACCAGTTCTACTGGCAGGCAGATCTCATACACACTTGTTATCACTAAGGTACAACATTCACAGAGACTTCCACAGACTTAAGATTCTTGATCTAAAAGTTGCTCTGCCTGAAACACTTTTGCTTCAGAAGTTAGATCATTACATGGCTTTATCAAAACAAATACTCTTGTCCTAGGGCTGAAGGAAAGGAGGCAACCTAAAACTCTACCTGAAGTGTAATTACACCAGAAGCTCATACGCTCTCCTAACAAAACCAGTTTGGAACAAACCATAAATAAACTGTTAAATATGTCAGAAGTTTGAGTCAGAATTTTATTCAGCCTACTGTAAAATAACAAGGAGCAGAGCTGTCACCAACCTCACCAAACAAGAAATCTGCACTGTCCCTGATTGTAAGTATGAGGATAATCTTCACGCAGACTGACTACTGCTTTATCAAAGACAGCACCAGACCTCAGCCACGTTTGAATTTCAGCTGGAACATAACTACCTGTGAAGGGAAACCGCGATAAGCCTACCCTGGAAAACAATTTATTTTCACCTTCACAACACACTGGTAGAATGACAACAAAACAGGAAGTGTTCATAACCTAGGAGATTGCAAAAAGGATCAATGCTGAGCTTTCAGAAGCATAATCACATCTCTAAAAGTAAGATCTTCAAACATGTCATTAAGAGGACAAGGTATACTAGATGCTTTTAACTGAGATAGTCCGTACTTCCAGCTTGCAAAATATTTATTGTTTCACAACTGTCTCTTAAGCATGAGAATTCCAGACGTTAATCCAGAACAAAGTTTATAATGCAGTTAAGCACTGAACGAATCAAAAGTAACTTTGCAGGCTGCTGAAAGCATGTGGGAGCTACTTAAAACATTACTGCTTGAGACTGTAGATTTGATAACTGGACAAAAGGACTAAGAAAAGTTGCCAGAATTACAACAAGGGTAAGAAACAGCTCTAAGTTACAGAGGGGAAAACTTGTTATGCAGCACTACTCATAATACCTAGGAATATTCTCTTTGATTTTGGAACACTGTCCTGAGTAAGACACTTGTGCGTCTAACTGGCTATTTCAAAGCATAGGTGAGCTGCCTTGGGGTGGGGGCGGACATCACAGAACTGCTGATGTCAGCAGGAATCTCTGGAGATCATCTAGCCCCCATCCCCTGCTCCAGCATGGTCATGGGCTGCTCAGATTGCTCAGGACCACATCCAGCTGGGTTTGGAATATCTCCAAGGATGGAGACTCCACAACCTTTCTGGTCAACATGTTCCAGTGTCTGACCACCCTCACAGTAAAAATGTGCTTTCTTACACTCAGATGGAATTTAATGTATTTAATTTTGTGGCCAAATAATTATTTATACCTGTAACTGAGATGTTACACTATTGGCTGAATAGTGTAACCAGCCACAAAGTTTGGCAGACCTTTAACATTAATATTCCCTAAAGAAAGAAGCTGCATTAAATACTATAGTTGTTTTTTCATTCTCTGTATGCATCCAAGTATTTCTATATTCCCCAAAGCATTTTTCGCAAGGTACTAATGAGCCACTGATTGAACAGAACAAGATCCATTAATTAAATGCAAAGGAGACAAAAGACAATTACACACTAAGCCTGATCAAAATAGAAAAATGATTAATCTAGTTCAAGACAAATTAACAAATCTGGAATGACTGCTGAAATTACTAATAATCATTGCCAATCCTAAATCAGTTACTGAACCGTAAGTTGTTCTCCATACTAATTTCTTTTAAAAAATATACCTGCTGCAAAATACTTCTCCCACACACCAAGTAACACAAGTTACCTGTGTGATTTAGTGCATCATTATCTCGCTAACTTTCCATTTTCTTCCTAGTTTTACACAGATTATTACGACTAAGGTCAGTATACTATAGCTCAAAAAAAAAAAAGTCGAAATGTCACCTTGCCAAGCATATTTCTTCCCATTTAAATCAATAGCAAAATCTTCAGGGTAGAAGTCAATTATGCTTGATTCCTGTATTTGAGAAAATAAAAAAAATAATCAAAGCCAATTATGAAATTGATTCAGAATGCCATGTAGTACCGTACTTCACAGAGGGCGAGCAAACAAAGCTAAGGAGGATGCAAAAGACCTTGACTAATAAAAACATCTTTTACTAAATGTCTTTAAACACATAAAAAGTGTGATAGGGCACTTCCATCAAAATGAGAAATTAAGCAGGATAGAATGATTCCAGATAAGTGGGTTAATGTGTTTGCTCCTCAATTACATTTTGCAAGGTTTCTATAAGAAAGTAAACAATCTTACTTAAAAAAAAGAGTGAAATAGTCAGGAAATAACTTTTCTCACTGAAACATCTGAATTCAAAGAGTCACTTTTAAGGATCTTTGAAGAATCTCTGCAATCTACCAAAAATGTTCCCTCCTGGTCTCTTATTTTTCTGCCTGAAGTAAGCAGCAGCAAGTCACGGCCACACAACTGCAAGACGATATAACCTTACAGAGAGGAATACAAGGATTCCTACCGGATCTGTCATGAGTTTCCTCCATGTTGGTGGCAGAAAATTTCCACTTGCAGCTGGAAATACTCCCATAAGTTGTTCAAGAGGCTTAAACTGTTGAAATTAAACAAGCAGATGTAGGACATTTCTAATGAGCTGTTAAATCATAAATAAATAAATGAAGATGCCCTACCGGTTTTGAGCCTTTCTCAAAGTCTGAAGGCATGTCTGCAATACCCTCAAAATCAGAAGCAAATGGAGCATAGTGGAAAGGGTAATACCAGTTCCAGGATGCACAGCCCTAGGATAGAGAAACAAGAGACAAAAATCAAACAAATCCAAAAAATAAAAGAAAAAAAATAATCACATAGCCCAGTCACAAAAGGTGACAAAATTTAGCCCAGCAACAACCAGGAGAAACAGGAGTCCCCATGATTAGAAAAGAAAGAGCTCTTGCCTCTAAAGGTACTCTGGACTTCAGGTTGGGACTTAACTTTTCATAGCCAGACTAGAGCGAGTGAATTCACTGGGCAGTGAATGGAGACCTCGGGCATTTCCTCAGCAGCACAGAACAGCAGATAGACTTCTATGCCAAAGTACTCTTGCTATGTGCTAGGTTTGAGTCACTAAGGGAGACAGCCAAAGAGACAGGACCTAGCACCAGAACGACACAAAAGACCTTAAAGCAGAATCTTAACCTTAGCTTCAGGACACTCTAATGTATCTCATGCCTTCTTCCTCCCCCTTGAGAAAAAAAACACACAAGCATGTGCACAAAGTTCAATAAAACCAAGCACAAATTTTTTTGCAAAGAGTAGGAAATGACAGTCTATCCATACAGGTAACCAGTCCCTGGGGCTAAGCTGAGGAACCTGTAACAACTGGACACATTTTCAACTTGTGTAGAGTTGCTACCGCACACAGTTTCCACTACTGTTTTTCAATGCAAAATCCCACTGCTAACGTGGGAATATGGGGGACCAGAGAACCCTGACATGATACACCCCACAAGGTATGAAAATGTGAACAATATTTGTTGCAGGTTGAAAAGTATTCTGGTTTTAACTGTTACTTTTCTGTTCAGTACCAGCACTAATACACAGTTTGAGTAACATTTTGCTTTTCCCCTCTTACTCTTCATTCTGAATATTGGGAAATATAAAGTGCATTCACTTGAAAGAGAGAAAATAATCCTCAAAAAGGAGAAAATAAAGTAAACTCAAAACACACCAGAACACAATGCACTTTGTAAAAGAAACGCGGCTCTAGAAGGTCTAAGTCAAGTTTTCACCTCCTCAGCTATTTTTCTTAGCAGTACCACTTGAAACAAAACCCTACTATTTTGACTTCCAATTCTGAATAAGCAAATGTCAATGAGGCTCCTCCAGCGATATTTTTGGTATAAAATTACTGAGACTGTAATTATTAGATGCAATTCTTCAGATGGTTTCAGTATGTTTCAAAAGCCAGGTGGACTGGTTTCTTTCTTTTCTTTATTTTTTTCTTTCCTGTTTTTTTTTCCCCCCTCTCCAAACAGATGTTCCCAGTAGTGGAACATGCTCTGCATTATTACCTTTTTGTAAGAATAGAAAAGCACATAATGTATTCTGTCAGAAGTTTTACGGACAATCAGCAATGATTATCGGAAGCAATTCTTATTATGGTAAAAAGAAAAACCAAAACAAACAAAAACCCTCAAGCAAGCCTATTTTGAAATTCCTCCAGTCCAAACAGCTTCCTAATCTAACTTCCATATGGGAAGAAAGTGATTTGACTGCTGCTCCATACCAGTACAACAGACTGCCCATGTATAGCAGGTTGCAGTATCTTGCCTACACGTAGTCCTGTTATGCAAGTACAAACAGCAGCATGTGCAAGTACTTCACTGCTGCACTATTTTAAGTCTGCAATGTAATTTTTACGAGGTCTAGAGAGACTTGCCTTCTTTTCGAGTAATCTGAATACGAAGCAAAACGGCAAAAACAAAGGCCTAAATATTTAGGTACTTTAATAAAGTTTCCCTTTGGAACATTTCTAAATCAGAAAATATTTTCTGTACAGTCACTTTTCCTTGAGGTCTTATTGGCAGTCCTTCTCAATTTTCTTGAGAGCACCATGGTCCTGCCTGAAGTCTGAAGCTGTCAACCTCACAGACTGATTTTCTTTGCAACTGTAATCACCTATCACTTCTATATGCACCGGTCCCTTCAGCCAGAACGTTCACAAACTCAGAAGGACAAGGAGTCACCTACGTACATCTCAGTAACTAAATTGGTTTTACCAGCTGAACTGCCGAGTGTTGCCTAGGGGCTTGCCCATATTGTTTTAAGTTTGGTAGGTGCCTGTCTTCCAGCTCCTACACATTCAAAGCCATAAATCTCTCAGCAGTGCACATGCAAATACAACCCCAGTTTGAACAGTTGTAAAAGCACACAATGTCTGCACAAGGCCATGGCCACTGATCACAACGGAATGAACGCACACCCCATGCATGCTTCTTCGAATAAAACAAACTTAACTTTACAATCTTCAAATGAGTATAAATATTTTGGCCACCTCATAAATATCTCAGTTTTGGCATAATACTCCCTTCCTATAAGCCCTTCAGTTCCCCTTAAAATTCAGACTGCCTTTTGCAGTGGTTTTGCACTACTGCACCACTGAAGGTCACACTGACAGTTCTCCAGCAAGTAGACACCTAGAGCTCATCTGAATATTCATTTACACACTTTGGAGACATATGGGCACATATGGAGTTCTAAGAACATATTTTGCCACGGTTAGCTGGAACACAGTTTGCTTTCAGCAGACCTTGACTGTGCACAGGGTCATGGGAATTTCCACCTATAAAGGCGTCCAGGTGACACTTGTCCTCGGCAAAAGAAGCTACTCAAAGGTGCAGAGAGCTCAGCTCCCCTGCACATCAACTGCAACAGACTTGCAAACCTAACTGATACAGTGGAAGGAAAGACTCTTTCTGTTCCAAGGGGCAGAGCGGGGAAAGGAGTACACGTTAAAATAAACTAACTTCAAGACTGCATAGTTTTCTTGCAGGCATGCGAGGTATTTGCCCTGCCTGTGCTCCAAGTTGGACAGGTGTGAGCCACCTATGAAAAATGTGCAGTGTTATCAGTATGGCACTGTGTTCAAGATACAAAGCCCTGCTGAGACAGATAAACTTCATCTGCTTGAGCACATTCTGTTCCCAGGTCACACACAAAATACAACTTACTTTGTCTTCAGGGCACAAAGCTAGTTATTAACCATCGGTGCAACAAACCCCAATATGTCTAACTAATCTCTTGCCAATCTGACATCTCAATTATCAAAAGATTTAAATCAGATACAGATTACTTCAATCACAATACGCTTCATAGAAGACCATTACAACCCATGGAGGAGACTGACAACTCTGTTTCTCTCAAATTCTTACTAGCATTTCACAGGCTTTGTCCTTTGTTCACTCATTTAGTCATCTGCAATTTCACTATGCATGGTTATGTGTTGCAAAGGAAAAATACGCACCAGCCCTTAATAAACTAACAAACGCTGTTACTGTATGTGAGAAACAAAAACTGCTTTCAAATCTTGAGTGTCACGTAGAATGGGCACCCACTTTATATCATTAAAAAAAAAAGCACTGCTTTTCAAAAATGAGCAATGGGTAATTATTATTTCCTGAAAAGAAATAGGGTGCAGACGCAAAAGAAAACTGAAGTTTCAAGAAGAAATTTTTAAGTACCTGATAATAATATCTGAGAACCCAGCAAAGCCCTTCCACATAGGACTGTACAACTTTACGACGGAATTTCTCATCAGATGCATCAACGTCAAATTTATTTTTATAGTAGCGTTGTTTCCAACCAGTTTCCCATAACCTGCATAACACAAATAGATGTCAATATATATTAATATATGCACATTTACATATCTGAATTAAAATATAAGCCAAAGTTGTTTGCTACTTCAACTCCCATTTTTATACAATTGAAGTGAAAGCATAAAAACTGATATTCAACAGCAAGAGAATAAGATTTGCAAGTTAGCATCACAGAAAATCCAGATGAAATTCTGAAGCTACCACCCTGATAAACAGGTCTTCAAAGTACTTGTTAGGAGCAGGGTAGATTTTCAAACCTCTGCCTGCTGCTGTCAGGATTTTCCAGAACAGTATCGCTCCTGGTTGGCAATTTTACCTCTCTTACCAGGAATCTATTACCAAAACTACCATATGAACTCTATTCTTTAACTCTCCAACCACCAGAAGGAGAACAAACTCTTCTTCTTCCTTATTTTGTTTAATCTACCCTAGGCCAAAATCTTCATCTTATTGAAATATCTTCTCACATCGAGTCCATTCCTCTATTCTCAATGCCCCTCTCAAGCAGAAAAGAGATATTGTTTCCCTGTTAATCAAAATTAAAAAGCAAATAAATAATAATCAGCGGAAGCTTGATTTCTATATTCTATTGCTGTTCAGACAAGCTATGATTACCAGCAGAATTACTGCAACTCAGGAATCCCGTGCTTGCTGACTCACATCAGTCTAGCTTCCTTTTACACCGGGATTTTCAACCTTTCATGCCAGAAATGGATATTGGAGCCAAAAGAGCACCAATCTCAGGCACCATTTATCCTTACTTCATGCAGCTCCCCCTTATGTCTGTCTACAGATGGGGAAGGGGAAAAGAGCCATCTGCTCATCTGACATACAAGCACCTGAAGCATCTGAATCCCTCAGCTCTATTGTATAATGTTAGGAAAAAAGTGAATAATGCTGTATATTGTGCCACATTTCAAGCAAGATCATTCCATGAAGACTAACAGTAAGCCCAGACCATAGGCTCCTCAAAAACCTGACAAGGCAGCGGGAATAGAGTTGTGGTGGGCATGGGCAGCAACAGGAATCACTGCGTACAGACTCCAGACCTTTTCCTCCTTGGCCATTTTATCCGCTCACTGCATCTGCTCTGTTCCTTGTCATTCAATAGGTGACATGTCAATTTTGAGAGAACAGTTGTGCCACAAGCAAGAAGCTATTAATATGCACAAAAAACTTCAAGCTGTTAGTCCTAACAGACATGACATAATCTTGGGGGAAATTGCAGTTCAACTCAAACTGCCATCTACAAAGGCAGTTTAAGTAATGGAAAGATTAAGCTCGACTTAACATTTGGCTCAATCACAATATCATGCTTCAGAACTGACCTCCCTCACAGAACTATTTGGTTTGGGGGTTTTTGTTTGTTTATGGTTCATTTTTGTTTTTTTAATTTAAACCTATTAATCACCATAGTTCATGCCTTCTACACGCATCTCTCAGTTCACATGACTTTTGGCATTCAAGCAAACTAGAGTAAAGCAAATTACAAATCTGATTTAGAAACTGGTTAAATCAGATAATCCCTTAATAACGGTGGGGCTTTTAAAATAGAATTTCATTCTTAACAATTCAAAACTTGGCATTGATTATCACAGCTGAAAACAATCCTGCAAGATCTCTTTCCACAAAGGCTGTCACCACTTTAAATTACATACAGAACCTAAAGCACTCAAGTAACCTGCGAGGCCAACTCCAACTTACGCTTGTCAGAATCTCACAGAACAGTAAATATAGCGTGCAAAGCCTTTAAGAGAGAGCAAAGATCAATCAATGCTTTTTTACATGACACATATCCTTCTGGTTTTGGAAAAAAGATCATCCCTTACTTCTGTTTCAAATTAGTTGCCTAGTACAGGGATACTTTTAAAAATCTGACCTGAGCTAGTTCAAACTTTCAAACTGATGAGGAGGTAGAGAAACCAAGACATTTTTCAGGACTAAGAAAGGCAGAACTGAGCAAGGACAGAGCTACTTGCACTAAAGTCTTGAAGGACAGAGCCAAGAACATCTGCAGCCTAGGAACATCTGACCCTAGGAGCTCCATGGCAGCTAGACACTTGCAAACCTTTTTAAGATAACGAAAACCAATCTGCTAGCTGACTAGAACTATTTGTTCTAGTTTCAAAGTCATCCTAAATATAAAACGTATTTTTGCAAACAACTTTGTTGCATCTAATATGTTTATGCAGTTGTTTTTACTTATAATGAGATGCATAAAATTAGTTTCCACTCAGACCAGGATCTGCGTAAGTATTCGGAGCTACAAAAGAGCTTAACTGCAGATGAATGTAGCATTTGCTTTTGCTTGACAATACCAACCCTGTCAAAACTATTGCTACTCATAAATCACCACAGTTCATTCACACCAGTTGTTATAAGACTGTTAAAGCTTCTTTTAGAACCTCTTCTAAAATTCAAATGGAAAGTACCTTTTAAATGTACACTTTAAAATCCTGACTTAGATAAAAACTCTACTTGATGGATTAAAAAAAATAATCAACCTATTCAGATCTGCACCTATAGGAAAGAAAGTAAGGGTAAGAGCTAGAATACATGATATTGGAAGATCTGACAGGCTAGATGTCACAAACGTCACAGTAACTGTTGGACACCAGTCATCAGTACTTCACAATGAAGTAACCCTTATTGTTTTCCCATGTCCACCTACGTTCCCTGACGCTACAGGAAACAAAAGTCTACTGGTTGCACTTATTAGTGCAGAACCTTTAACAAAAAACTGTAAGGGCCTTCACCCTCAACTTGAAAGGTGATAGCTTGATTTAAACCTTTGACAAATGCAGACTCACTGGTAATTCACTGTCAGTTAACTCTCATAAAATTCCTATCCCTTAATCATCTAGGGATCAGCCATCCTAAGACATTTAAAGAACTCGCCTTCGACAAAACAGGGTCTGCTACAAATCAAAGATGGAGGAAAACATATTGTGATAGTCAGGATAAATAACGCTGCACATGTGAAGGTAACTGAATTTTACGGGTTAAACAGCTCAAAAATTCAACTGCAGAACAGTGGCATTCAGCTCACATAATCAAAGCTGAACAGTGAATGTCTAGCCAATCTAGGGCTTGGTCTCAAAGGGAGTAGTGGCTTGGAGGATGAAAACCTGCACGCATACTAATCTAGATACTTAGATTTAACAGCTAGAGCTTACACATCTCACTGGAATTTAGTGAATATTCTAACCCTCCACATTAATTACTGATGGATAAAAAGATCATAGAAAAGCATCTGAAGGCACTGCTGCTCTAAGCTAAATGGCATTAATTAGACTGCATCTATTTCAGCAATTTGCTAACAAAGTGCTACAAAAAATGGTTTCACCTGATATTATCCTCTGGCTCAGGTTCACTGTCACTATCTTCAGCTTTTCGCTTAATTCCTCCTGTCAGGGATGGGCTGCCATCAGAAGTGAGGCTGGTATTTGGAGATGATGAAGTTGTCTAGGGTCAGAATTATTACAGATAAATGGGGGGGGAGGTGGTGGTGGGGAAGGATTTATTAGGCATTTCAAATTCAAGTTAAAATTAACAGCTTTACGGTAATCACATGCATTATTTTTAGTTCCCCAAAAACTCAAGGTAAAAGCTACACAATCCTGAAACTACTAAGTCAAGTAGCAAAAGAGAAGAACAACACATCTTTGTATTAAAAGGCAGGCATTAATACATACAGGCAAAAAGTTCATTATATTTGAGAAAGAAAAAATGCAATAAACAAGACAGTATAAATCAATAAAACATGCCATTTCTGATATATTCCAGTTTGGAATACAACTATTTTCTGTAGTCCTACAGCTTATGTTAGAACTTTATTTCACAGCAACGGTGAAAAATACATATGCAGATGATTGTAAAAAATTGCTGCTTATAATTCAGAACTGGCAGAAATACTCTAAGTTTCTTCATGACTGATCTTTTAAACTCCTTTCAAATTTATCTATTCTATTACTACAGAGTCTAAAAGAAACTTTTCCCATTCCATAAAGGAACTGATCTGCTTAACGCATGTGCAAAAGTTTCAAGATTAAAAGGGAAGAATAGCAGAAATTATACTTGGAAAAAGCATATTGTATTTTTTAGACTTAGGAGACAGAATACACATCTTTATGATGAAAAGGACCTTTAATCTGTTCACTGGATGAAGATTTGTGCTCAGAAATAAAACTTTTGTCATAACTGTTATTTAAAGTTAACAATCAAGACTTCTAACCAAGCACTCAACTTATTTCCAGTTTTCTCTCACTTTCTAATACCTTTCCATAAGTTTCATTTATGTTTCTCCTCTTCCCAGTGAGAAGCAATGCTTTGGAAAGTAAAATCAGCTGACAAACATGTACCCATGCAAATCATGAATTTCCAAAATACAGTTATCTATCCCTGAGTGTGTATTAATATTCTTTTTGGAATTTGTAAAGACCCCAGCTCAGGTATTCAGCTCGCGTCTCTCGCAAGCCTACTGAGGAAGTTCCTAAACCTGACTCCGCAAGTGCCAAACAAGTTTGGGAAGAAGAATCCCTGTATCTGACTTGGATGCATACGCCTCACACTTGCCCTCCCACAGCTATTTAATGTCAGTATCATACCAAACATTAAAATAAAGAATGCCATTTTATTCACAAAATAAATAAAAATTGGCTATTAAAAGCCACTTCCTTGAAAAATAATTTTTTTGGTGTCTGCTTTTCAAGAAAGCTTGGTGGGGTGGAGAAAGAGGTGTCCAGAGCAACACAGGATATGATTATTTTCCCTTCTACGCGTAAATACCTTTGAACATCTACTTACAGAATTCTGCCTGTCATGCATTCTCATCTCAAAGGCGGCTTGTCTAGGGTTACTGATTGCCTGAGGACTAGATCGATTTCCCAGAGCTTGAGGGGAAAACTGTCCACCAGGAATAAAAGAAGGCTGATCCCTCTAAAAGATAAATATATACAAGTATACTGAAAAAGCTGTGTAATCTCCACAGCAGCATGATAACACTCTCCTGCAATTTTGGGATTAACATGTTATATGAAACAAGCATAATTTACCCAGTTCAGCTTAAATTAGTTGTGTTTAACTATCACAACCAGACATAAGATGACACTTTCAAGCGAGACCCTTATATTCCTATAATTTATTAAGCTCTTTAAAAAATCCAAGCAAACCAACCAACCCACCCCTACATTTTGTGCCCACGTTCTTTCTACATAGGCTGAAAGGCAGTTGGGGGGGGGGGGGCAGCGGGGAACAGGGGAAGCAGGACATCATCTAACTTACTGGGAAGAATGTATTCTTTGTAAGCAAAGTGAACAACCTCTTCCACTCTCATAGGAATAGTCAGAAAACATAAATACACAATATATACAGAAAATATAAATACAAAATAAACACAAGATCTAGACAGTACTCAGAAGGGGGATACCATATACCCTGAAAGTTCTGGAAGCTACACTTACCTGTATGCCCCAACCAACAACAAAGAGCTATGTTGAAATGAACACACAAGAGCCCATTTTTAAAATATCAGAATTATTTTGTGAATAGAAGAAAACTCAATAACATGGTTTTAAAGAATCTGACTTACATGGGTCAGAAAGGGAGAGATGCCAGAATGCAAGGTAACTGTAGTTCGCGGAAAGCCCTCTTTGCTTTTTTAGAAACAGGCCTCTAATTGAGCAAATCCATTTATTGCAAACCGGTATACATATTTAACGTGAAACTCAGGCTAAACTTGATTGCCCTTGGCAATACAATTGCTGAGAAGACTTGTGTCAACGCATGGAAAAGCAATTCCTGTACAGTGACCATGCTGAAGCATCACTAAATAATCTTGAAAGTGCAAATGTGAAGAACACAACATACAGCTATCATCAGTGCATGCAACACTGCCCCCCTTTCCCTTTCAAGAAACCTTTAATATGCAATTCCTTCTTTTGAAGCCCCGGTCTACAAAAAGCCATGAAAAAACACTCTACTTTTTATTCTACTGTGACACAGTTTACATACAGGCCAGAAAATACCACGATTACAACTGCAGTTTCAATCAACCCATGTACTGAAAGCTATAGTACACATTTTAATTCTTGCTAGTTTTTGCATTGTGAAAGGAATTAACTTACTTTCATTCTTTTTCTTTTTTCTTTTTGCCGCCTTTTAAAGTTATCCTAAATAGAGAATAAAGAGAAATAAAATCAGTCAAGCATACATATTTCTTGGAAAAATATTTCATTATAATCCTCTATCGACCAGAAGGCCATAAGGATTTTACATAATGTTCTGAACAAGACATAGGTCAATTCTCATGTCTGCAAATCCAACAGAAATTGCATAAAGTTTTCTAACCTACCCTGAAAACCTATGGGGAAAAAAGTAGCTGTTGCATTCAAAGCTCCACAGTTTCAGTAATGGCTTATATCATCTGCTACATTTAGCTATAGCCTTACTTCAACGTGGCAGCAGTGTCAAAGGGCACAAGCTCCTTGCCTGCACTGGAACAGCCATCAAGAAAAAAATGTAAGAAAAAACCTAGAAGAGACATTAAAGTCCTAGAAACAGGAAAAGAGGCGGCTCAGGGAAGGTATTTCTTATTCTTAGGCCATGCAAACTGAAAACTTGAAGTGGAAATGCCAATTTGATGTTCAAGGGGTGCAGGCTGGGGCAATTATAAACAAAACATCTTGCCAGCACTGGCACAGTATTTTTTGACTGGAAAGTAAACACAATTCTGCCCTTCAATTCACAAGGTGTTTTATCCCCTGAACTTTATTAATAAACTGGAAGATGTCTGCAAAAAGCTGCATAAACTACAGAGACACACCAAAATAACAATTTATGGCCACGTTTCAAATGACAGGAGGTACAGCAAGACAAGAATGCACTTGGAATTCAAATTCAGTATTTCACCCCTGCTCCTGGCTTGCACTTCCACATGTTGCAGCAAATTAAAAGACCATTCCTTCTCCAGTTTTCATAGCTGCTATTCAAAAAGCTGCAGGCAGTAACAGAACTTGCAGACAGTTTTCATTTTGCTGTTACTTGGGGTAACAATCAGAAAAAGAAAATCAACTGGAAGCATGCAATTCTTTTTTGGGTATGGAGGAAGTCACTAGAGATTATAACAAAAAAATACAAAGTTTGGTTTTTTTCTTATTCTGTTAAAGAGCTGTAACAGTCTAACAGTAATACATCTGATTAAAACCAAACTGTAACAAAGAATGTAGAAAAAAACCTTACATCATCATCTTTTCTCTTTTTGAAAATACTATCTTCAACTTCTCCAACAGCTAACATGATCATCTGGACTCGCTGTAGGTTGACAAAACCACTTTCTGTGAGGTACCCCTGCAAGTTAGAAAATAATATAGTTGAAAAACAACCTGTTTTGTGTAGCAAGCACACAAATGTTTTTAAAGAAAAAGTAAAAAGACTTACCCCAGTTTTGTGCACCACATTTTTATATATGTTAACCAAGCGATCAATTGCTCCCTCCCTAAAAACAAACAAAAGCATGAGATTCTTATCATTTAAAAGCACAGAAGGTATACTTGCAGGAAAAGAAAACATATATTCTCATGTACCTGATCTCCAAAGATGGCAGATGAGGAAGAAAGTCGTTTCCCACAAAGAAGCACATAAAGACCCAGTCATCAACACTTCTTTCAAAATCAAAGGTGAAAGGCAAACTGGCCATAGTGAGTTCTCTTTCCAAGTACTGCAACACACACAAAAGGACATTAGAAAACGCTGTGTACGGAGTTTAGAAGTCCCACTTGTATAAAGCAAATACAGTAACTGCTTCAACATACCTCTCGCAAAACACATAATCGGATGAAGATAAATTCTTGTTCAGCCATAGGAAGACTGTCTGCAAATTGATCGTGCTAAAATAAAAGGAAAGACTTGCATTATATCCAAGCTCACCTTAAAGTTCTCCAGCTCAGTTTTACAGGCTTGCTTTGAAAGGAGTTAAGAGGTATACAAGTACAGTTTTCAAGTTCTTATGCCAAGCATGCATTTTGCTACTTTGCATTTGTCTTAAGTTACTGATAATTTTCTCTCACCAGTGGAAAAAACCCCAGCCCACCAACAGAACACCACAAGTGAGGACATTAGGTTTGGCACAATATTTTTGTGCTACAGAAGTGTAATTTTTACTAGGTAATTCCAATAATATAATTTGCATTATGTTTCAATCAAAACCAACAGCAAGAACAATTTGAGGATCTCACTAAAGCATAAATGAGCTTATAGATGAAAAGAATTTCTAGAAATCACAAAATTCTTACCTTGCCTTGTTTTTCTCTGGGCAAACCTTGGCAATCCTTAACCTCATGACCCATTTGGTTACAAAGACCACATGGCTTGGGTTTATTTGGTTTAAATTCTTCCCTAATTATAGTGAAGTTTGGTTCATGCGTAGCTAACCCAAGCATAATCAGATCAGCTACCAAGCAAAAAAGAATAAAATATAATGAAGGATAAAAATTAAGCTTTTTTTTTTTAAAAAAAAACACACCTGGCTTTAAAAGTGAAGTACATTCTACCCTAAGCAAGTGTGAACAGACAGATGTGCTCACCCACAAACCACCCAGATAGCACAACGAAGTGAAAATTAGCCCTTCAGCTATGGACAGTGCTAGATCTTTCCTCATACATTACACAGAGCTTTAAAAAATGAAAAAGTACACTGGATTATTTACAGAAATACAAGTAAAAACCTATAATCTAAAGCCCAACTCAACCACAAAACAGCACAAGAAAGCTTAATAGGACATATTGTTAGCAAAAGAGAACTCACCGTCAGCTCCACACAGACAATGATGAGTGTTTGGGTCATGGTTTGGTTGAGCTATACAAAAGAAAGTTACATTTAGTCAAGCAAAGTCAGGTAAAATAAATTATTACTGACCATACCTTAATTTAAAACAAAGTGTTCACATTTATTTGAATTTTACCTCTTTGTCTTCTAATGTAATCCATGATTTTATGTTCACCTTCACCAGGAGCACTAGCATCAGACAAAATAACCTGCAAAACATTTAAATTATGTAAACAATTTATGCTGCCACAGTAAAAAAAAAAACCAAATCAAAACAACTCAGGTAGTTCATATATGGAATACTGAATCTAACTTATGAATACCTGAAATTCTAACTTGTAGTTTTAATTAAAATATTATGATTCAAAATAAAATTATTTAAGAGTTTGGAATCAACGAATAGATCTTCATTTTTCTCTACTAATTTAAGGATGAAGTTGACATACTGATTCAAATACCACTGAAATTATCAGGTCATTAACTAACATTTGAAGTTTCCTGATAAATTGTCAGGGCAATCAAAATATGCTCCAGAGAACTAACAGATAAAGCAGACGTGCCCACTTCCCTTTAGATCTTCTAAACTTGCACATACCTTGATATATTATAACATTATACAACTTCTTACACTTATGTCCAGATACACATTAGCGTATCTGATGGAGGGAATTAAGCAGAGTCAACTGCCCTCTAATTAGACCGCTTTAATGATCAACTTATGGAAAATAAACCAGACAGCTGCATCCGAGAAGACTGACTATTCTGCCCTCTTGTACAGAGCAAACACAGGGCTGTCAGAAACAAAACTCAGCAGATGTGGAGTGGTCGAGGAACAAGTGAAGAGTATTTCAAAGTCCAAAAAGACAACAAAGCTGATATGTGTTATTTTCATTGCCTGTCATCTATTGTCATCCATCATTAGAATAACGGAGAAAACACAGCCTACCTGAGGTAGCAAGCGAGTTAAAACAAGAAATAGTGAAAAGAATACATATACTATATACCTAGACACTTTTCCCCAAAAGAAGAAAAAGTATTCCTGAAACCCTGTCTCCCATTATACCAGACTGTGGCTTCTATTATCAAATCTTTTTATTGCTCTTAAATGAAATCAAAACAAATGGTGCTGTTAAATTGTGTTATTAGGATGAAATATATCTCTGAAGTCCCAGCAGAACGTGCAAGTTGGTCCGTGATTAACAATAGCACAGTGCCAGAAGAGGAGACAAATCTGTTTAAATTTATACTTTTCCATCATATCCCAACCCAGTCTAATAGATCACCTTCATTTTTCCTGAAGTATGAAACTGTGAAACTTACTGTCAAATTTTTCCACCCTGGGTCACTGTTCAAACGGTCAGCAACATAATAGCGGAGACATTTAGCAAGATTGTCCATAAACTCAGTTCCCTAAAAAGTGACGGAAGAAAATAAATTAAATCTTCATTCAGACACTGGCAATTGCTGGGTAAAGTGCAAGACTACTTACCGGGGTAATACAGTTGCTGTCAAATCTCTCTTTCACTTCTTCTGGAGGAAGAATGCCACCTACAGCAATAAAAACATTTAACAGAAGTAAATCAATATGAAACATTAAAAACATTTTTGCATAATAAAAACCCAGATGGCTCCCCTGATAACAATGAACACTTACTGAAAATTAGTTTGTTTAAAAAAACAACCACACACCCGCTCCCCAAAATTAAAGCAGCTCTTACCATTACATTATCTCCATCTCAAAATAAGGTGTTAGTACATTTACAAACATTGTTACTTCAGAAAAGTGATTTCACTACCTATTCTGTCAAAAGACTGAAAGAAATCTCAAAGAAACTAAGCTTGCTAAATGATATAAAACATTAGGAAATAATCATTTTCTTACATATTCTCCCCTATGTTTCCACTATCTATTCACTTGGGCTCACAAACAGCGTTACATCAACTTCTCTCATCTCTGAGCTTCATAAAGGGTCTTCGTAGTCTAGAAATGCTACAGGAAGAAACATTAAAAAAAGTCTTTGTCCTGCCTTTTTAATCTCTAAGTTACACAATGGCCCTCTCACTTGGGCTACAGCATTTGCGCTTCCTACACAGTCACCTGAATTAGCTGCTCCAGCCCAGACAGCATGCTTCAGCTACACACACTCCTTTCACGCTAGTCATGTCAGTGTCACCCTTCGAAAGTTGCGCTGACTTTGTTTCCTCACCAAGTTTAGAGTTTCCACTGTCAAGGAACTACTCTTACTCACAGTTCGTTATTCCTGTGCAGTAGTATTTTAATTTGATCCCTGCTTTTAAGCCTCAACTATCCTTTCACCAAACCCTACAAATCTGTACTTTCATAACAGTTTTGGCTAGTTTCCCACTACTACATTTAACCCTGTTCTTCTGTTCAATTTTTTTATAAAGGAACTAAGAGTACTCAACACAAATCCATTTCAGGCAGGAGACAGAAGAAGAAGAAAGTGACATTTTGATTTATCTTAGTTCTTAACTTTGGAAAACACAGAGCCATTCTTCTGTAGGCTTGCTATCCCCTCCTTCTCCTAGTAATGCACATCTGAATATCCACTAAGCAAGACATCCCTTCCTGAGGTGTTCAAAAGAAACAAGGTGACTCTCACTTGAAAAACCTCAGATATGGTCACAGTTCTACCTTTCGCCAGAATTTCTTGTCTTATTTTTTGCTTCTCTTCAGCAGCTTCCATGCCCTCCTTTGATGCTCTGAATCTTCTTGACCGCTGTTGATTCATTTTTGCACGTGGAGCCTAAAAAACGGTATCACAGTGCTTAGTTCAGTTATTGCATCTGGACAATGGCTTCCTTTCTGCTAGTTGTTTCTGGCAGCCAAGACAAGTCTTTCGAAATAGGCTGGTCTGTAATTATACAAGCATTTAACGAGACACCAGTCTAAACTGTAACTGAAACAGCAATTTCTGTCACATCACCACTAGCTCTCATATGGCAGCACAGGGAGCTGGACACGTTTCTGCATAGGTCTCTTAAGCTTCTCCGTGAGGTAAAGCCAACTGTACTCCCACCTCAGAAATCCACAAAGCTCAAGGATTCAAAGTTTCTCTTGCAAAATAAATTAAACTTAGTGACGTGTATCTGAAACCATTATTTCTTACATACCCATCTTCCAAAAAGAAACTCCTACATGTATTTGTAACTCTTGAAAATAAAAAGACTACAGCAGACAGTAGTGAGCTATTATTTACAGCAGGTCAGCTGGGGTTTTTAAAAGGCTACATCAACATTTAGTTGGGATTACTTCTACATGCATACACATGTTAAGAATTCCTGCACTCAAATTCACATTAAAAACTTTTTTACTTAATGATGCTCATTTTATCTTTGAGAAACTGAAAAGCCTAGAAAGCCAGCCAAAGCTTAAAGATTCCTACCAGCGGTCTCTGCTAGACATTCTGGCATCTCTCAGTGAGAATATGCAAGCTGGATAGAAAAATACTCAGTAAAGCAAAGTTATTAAAAAGGGTGGTATCTTTCATTAGACCAACTGATGTACTGAGGGCAGAAGAGGATCAGGAATGGAAAAAGACAAGCTTTCAGCCTCAAATGTCCCTTAAGGCTAGCCCAGGAAATATTCTGCAGCAGAACTAAGTCAGAGCCCGTTTTAAGTGCATCTGCTTCAATGGTCTTCTGGTCTTTCCTAGCCTGCAGCATGAATTATTACTAAAGTCACAGAACGGAGTAACATAAGTTTCAGAGTGTTACTGTTTTACAGAAGTTTCCTGCTTTTCAGAAGCAAAGTTCAGACTGCAGTAGGCTACATTAGCCAGCTCATACAACCCTGTGGACAACAAACCCCATTAATAATTTAATTTTGGTGAGGGTAATTAAAAGTAACACAAGTATATTTTATCTGCAGTTTTTCATGTTAGAAGACTATTTCCCAAAGGATCTTACGAGAGCGGATGGCATCTACCTTAATTTTACAGTCATCACTGGGAACTAAATATATCAATACTTACTACTCCATCTATAGCCATGTAAAGAAGTCGCCTTGGTCTTACAATGTTGAAGATTCTGTCAATATACTCAAAAATAGCAACCATCATTTCATCTTCATTTTTGGGCGCTGGCCTAAAACACAGAGCATTCAATTAACATCTGAAATGCTACCAATAAATTCTATTTGTAAAGAGACAAAAAAAAATGCCTTACTTGTCTTCTGGATGTGTACAAGGGTGAATTATACCATTCATATCCAGATACAGGTTGTCAAACTCCACCTCATTAGGGTTAGGTTTGCTTGTATCAATTGGAACCTTGACGCCATTGCACTCTTTAGCCTGTGAATGCAGTTGAAACAAACACTTCAGTACTTGATTAGAGAAGTTTCACAAATAACCAGAGGTATTAATGTACACACTCATGCTACCCACATAATTACCTGAAGACGCATGCTTACACTATTAAAATAGCACTTTTTAAAGAAAGACCAGCACAACTAGAAGATACTATGATGTGTTACGGCAGAGTTGGTTCATTTCTGTTGATCGACGCGTTATTGTGAACAGGAAGTTTCTCTATCTTATGTTATTCAAGAAAGCAATTCCTTTTACTGCCAAGACCGTACTGACTCCCTTGAAATTTAGTAAAGGGACTTCAAGATTATAACATGATGCTATAACTTTAACAAGATAACCAAGAAGAATCAAAGTCTCTCCACTTTAAACACTTAGTTTCTTATCCCCAGACTGACACATCCAAACAAACCTGCCCCTCTGCCTTTTCTCACTGCAATCCAATATTTAAGTCACACACACACAGCTGGGGGAGAGAGGGCAGGAAAGGCGATTCACCTATGGCTGATGGTATATTGGAGCCCCACTGACGACCGACAGGCTTCCCAAAGTACATCAGCATGTCCTGGTGAGCAAAGGGCAACGCGATGTAATGAGAAAGAGGACTTCTCCCAGACTGCACTACATGAAGAAAGGAGATCCTTTCAGGTCCCACCAGCCAAATCTCCACTTTGGGCACACGTCTGTCTTTCCCTCATGACTATCAAATGCACCGAGATGCTCAAATCCTGAACTGTTCAACTCCTGCCTCTGCGTTTTTCTGTGGCTATATTTTAAATGCTAAATAAAATCCAGTCCTTACCTTCTACTTCCGAAAACAAGTAAACTTTTTACTCTAATGCTTCACTTCCTCTACCTCAGTGCTTTTGCCACTGCCAGGCTGCTGCCTAACCAAAAAGAAACTCAGGCCACAGTGCAGACTGTAAACTCAAAGCAAACTTACGATTGCCCTAAACCACCTATAGCCACCTACAGTCCTGTACTACTCCGACATTCTTGAACACTTACAACAGGTGACACAAGGTAAACCCAGAAGCACAAAGAAAACAAATCTCAGCTGAACTGGAAGCGATAAATAGTCCCACATTATTTTTGCATTTGCTGTCATGCTGATGACAAGTAACTACATAGGTGGAGACAACAGTCCCTCTCATCAGCCCCAGAGCACAGACTGGAGTCAGCCCTACAACACCTACGCAAAAAAACTTCATCTCCCTCTCTCAAGCTGTCAGAGCAAGCACAGTTTTGAAACACTGGTGAGTGCTTCAGACAGTGCTTCCTCTACAAGGTCCAATTTTGTCTCCTCACCACACATTTGCCATTTTTGTTTGGTTTGGGAATTTGTTGTGGGTTTTTTGTTTTTGTTTGTGATGGGTTTGTTTTGTTGTTGGTTGGTTGTTTTTTTTTTTTTAAAGTTTGGTCAAAAGGCAATTAGCAACGCTCTCACAGACATCGTGAGCAATTCCGCATTCTCCCTTCCAAAGCAAGACCACCAACCAAATGTGTAAACCACTGATTTAAACATCAATAGCATAGAACAGACATGAGCTGATGAAGTAAAACAATTTTCAGAGAAATTATGACCAGAAAGGGCTATAACATATCACAAAGTTGGAATGAAGTGTATTCTTGAAGAGCTTGGCATAAAGCGAAATGAAGAAAAGTGAATGTCATGTTATTACATAAAGGCTACAGTCACAGGATTGCATGGGACAGGAGGGAAAAATGTGGTACTGCTGGTTTCCTCCTTCACATGAAACTTACCCACAGCTGATGAACCAACATCAAGCACTCCCTCTGAATTTGTTTGCAGACTTGCTGCTCACTACTTATTAGTTTCCCAGGTCTCTAATACAGAGCTCAAACTATCAGATTCAAAAGGAGAAAACCACCAAAAAACCCACTTTACAGATTGCACCATTGACTTCCTCGCAATTTTCCTGCTTAGAGTATCAGCAGAACTAGCTGAACTTGCCCCAGTATTAAAAGGCAAAAATTAAAACCTCTAAAGCAAAGTAAGTCTTTATTTGGTATTTACATTTTTCACAGTTATAGGTGTATGGAATTCTTTCAGGGCAATTTTGTGAAATAATTTTTAAATAACTCCTTCTATTCCACTTCTTTAAACCAGGTGACATTTCTGCCAATTTGCATCCTTCTTATACTGTTCACCCAAGCTAGTTAAATCCTGACAGATGAAATCTTGACCACTGCTTGCTTCATTTTCTGAACTTTCTAGAACACACACACACAAATCACATGGTTTTGGCAGAAACCAGCTGTCGGGTGCAACCACTGTACTGTAGCTTGCAGTTCTAATAAAGTTACTCTGGGCAACTAAGACCTACAGTTTTAAAAGAAGAGTATTAATTCTGGTTAACATCAGATAACGGGACGAGAAGCTTGCCTTGTGTTCTACTTGATCTTTCATCAAACCTCTTGCCAGAGCTAACTGTGACTCAGAAGATATCAAAGGCTTACGACTATGTGATATGGAAAATAAAACCGCCCCCGCCACAGATCTTACTTTCAGTCTTGAAGGTAAAGCAAAATAAGCATGATCTCTTTCAGATGGCTTCGAAAGCCATTCAGTTTTCATCCGCATACTGCTGTGTCAGCAACTTCACCATTACATTCTCATAAACCTATCAGATTTTTAATGGAATAGCCTTGTAAAAGGTTTAAGTATCTGGTAGCGATATCTCTTGTGATATAACTAAACTGTTCACTTTTAATCTACAGCCTCTTTTGAAACCATTGAAAATAGATCTTCAAATATGATACTTTAGTTGCAGCTTTATTAATTCGTATTAATTTGATTAAGAATATTCTCTCCTGGATTTTATATTATTTTCAAGATCTTCCTCTTATTCTTCCTGCTCAGCTTAAGAAGAAGATTAATCAGACTTAAGAAAAAGAAATAATCTAGCAAGGTAAGAGAACATGGATCAACTTTTTAATATTTCAAAGAGACAAGCTTCTGGGAGATACAAAATTTCTGATTAGAGAGATTTATAGCAATCCTAAAATACACATAGAGCTGATTACATCATGAGAGAAGTTTAAATTCATCTACAGTAAGACAAACTACAGCTTCTCACTACTGTCCTAGTCTGCTCTCAAATTTATGACCAGATTTGAATATAAAAGATTTTAATGAATATGATTTATCCATGTATTGTCCCTACTGTAATTGCATCGTGCTCTTAAGTTGGAACAAAGCAACACAGATGAGGACATCAGGATCTGACATTTCAGCTATGGTAAATCTAACTTGGCCCAACGGAATCTCTTGTATCTTTCCATTTCTTTTAATAAAGAACATTTGCTGCTACAAGCTCAATTATTAAAGATCCCCAAAAAAGGACAATCAATCACAAACTCGGTAAAACCAAAATTACATAAACCTTTATTTTACCTAAATATTTGAGTAGTTTTGATTGCATAAAGATTAATCTAAGTGTTTACAAATGTGATGATATGTCTCCTGCTCTTAGAGAAAACTGTATTTAATTGTTACAGATTGCAGCTATATTTGCTATTTAAATTGTGACTGCTTTTAAGTAAACTGATCTTAAAGCATTATCCAGAAACAGCTGGACAAGCCTGTAAGACAAAAGTGTAAACATCCATTCACAATTAAGACAAACCTGTAAAAGAATCTACTTTATATTGTCAAAGCTCTATCTGCATCCTGTTGATCAGAAGAAACTGCTTCAAAATATCAAAACTAAACTTCACCTCGCAGTTACTGAGCGCTGAGGCTATCTTGCCAACGTGGCTATAAATATGACAGACAACTATTAAAGCTGCTGCTTCCACAGCCTAACTGTACTGCTGAAATGGGTGTTCATTCACACAAGTGAACTTTTGGTGTAATGGAGGAAAATGGGATTTGGTGAATGAACGGCTTGGACCATACAGCCAGCTGTGATGCTGACTGTAAGCAAACAAACAAGTTGTTCACCTCTGTGAGTTCCCTGCTTTGGTGAAAAGCAGATAAAGCAAATCAACCAGTGTGAGTTGAAGATAACAGGTAGGATGGATACACATGTGCATGTTCAGGTGTTAGTACTCCAAAGACCCACAGCCCCAGCTGAGAGAAAGCGAATGCCATGTCAACAGTCATATGCTCAATAGGTGCAGCTGGTAGAGACACATCATTCTCCAATTCACCCCAGAAACCCTTGTCACCCTCTTTTCTCCAGCAGACCCAAATATGAGACACGTACCTGACAGCCCTCTGAATCAAGGGTTGCCCAGATGCTCAGAATAGGTCACATAAGAGATGGCACAAAACCCAAGAGCTTGGTAAAGCAACCAGAACAATCACTGGTAGCTGCCAACAGCTTATTCCAGAGCAAGCACTCATACAAATGATTAAGCTATACTTGTAAACCCACAAACCACATTCTTCTATAATAGTTCCCTGTGGAGCACAAATCCTCAGATCTTATCTACCCACTGGAGTAAAAAAAATCCACTTCTTGCAGCTACAGGTAAACTAAACTTCACACATCGTGCTGAGAGAGGCTAACCGAAACCACAACTGTAATAAAAACAAAAGGAGCATGTCACAGTTTTAACTGTGCAACATTTAATTAATCCAAATCTATGATTCTGTTTCACTGCCTGAATCCAAAATGCAAAACCACCCTGACTGTAACAAGAACTGAATACTAAAACTGAACTGCTTGCCATTCGCATATGCTGGAATCTCGCTGAAGGCAGGCAGGTAACACATGCAGTCAAAACACCCAACGTCAATACATAATTCAATTACTTTACTCTCTTTTCTCTTATCTTCTCTACCCTGTCTACGCACTTCCATCTCCTCACACTGCACTGTTTCCCAAACAGGAGGCGCGACTCTCCCAGGGGACAGGAGGTAGCAAGCAGGCAGAAGCCGCATCACATGCTCAGCAGCAGGGACGTGAACTTTCAAAAACAGTATTACAAAGAGCAGAATGCAGCTAGCACAACCTGACAAAAGACGATAGAATTATTTGGAAAAGCATACAGGAAAAACAGTTTAGGAAGCATGAAGTCAAGAGTTAATCTTCTCGGAAAAACTTTGACTAAGTTAGCCCTCAAGAGAATATCTCGCTGTGTTCACTGCACTGTGAAGCTATCACAGCGCAGCTATTCAAATCCAATGCAAGCCTGTGCTGTTGCTGAAGGGAGACATCCCCATACTCCCCATTACCTTCCACCTCCCACCACATCCCTGAGGATGGCACAAGCCTTCACACGTGGCTCCAATGATGTGCACAAAGAAACCAGCCGATCTGAGAATGTGCCTAGCAAAATATAAGCCAATGTTATTTCAAGCTGTGTTACTTCCTAGAGAGCTCCCCAGGTAACCATACAGACCTCAGTGCTGGTGCGAGGGACGGGATGAACACCAGCCGTCAACTGCAGGCAGTGACCAGCCAGCTCAAAGCAGTCAACAAACCGTACCTACTGTGAGCTGCAGGTTAGTAAAGACCACCCATGGAGTCCAGCAACTAGGTCAGGACTAAGTCTTCACCAAAAAGCATCTTCTGGTGCTATGAAAAGCCAGATTTCAGAGGATGCCTTTGTGAAAATCAGCTTCATGTTTGGGCAGGAGATGCTTCTATACTAGAAAATACCAGCCAGACCAAAAAAGCTGAAGCTGCTCAAGGTTAAAGAGTCCAATTACAGACTTGTTTTAAGCCTTGAATGCAAGCATGACCTGCTGTGTTGGTGAGCACATTAAAAAAAGAAAATCAGGCTAAAGTAGAAAGCTGTAGAAGGACTAATACATGATAGAAAAGACTAACAAAAACAGTAAGATCTGAAAACGATACAATTGTGAAGTACTGAAAAGCTAGGAGAATGAGAGCCCAAGGAAGTGTATGACCATATGTACACCAAAACATTGTTTTAATCTTATACAAAACCCATGCAGCTAGAAAGGCCAGCTCAGTTTATTCTCAAATGCCTCATTCCAGCCCTCATTCTTGTGCTGGCACCAGCTTTCCTGAGCCCACGTCACACGCAGCGCCACGGAGCTGATCCGCTTGAGAACAGGGTGGTCTCACGGAGACTGATGAGTTTCCAGACCCACAAGTTATTTTTAACCATTCACACTCGTATTTCCTTACTCCTTCTAAGGTAGGCGGCTTCACTTTTGTTTTCAACAAGTCCTAAAGCTTCCTTCAGCTTGTAACTTACAAAAAAGTTGTTGAAAAGCAGGGACTATGAAGAACAAGCACATAAACAAAACAAGAACCAGCAAAAAGTATCCCCGCCACCTGTCACGCACAAGAAGTTTTACCAAACCCTTTCACAAAACCCACTTGTTTTGCCCGAGGCCCGGCGCAGGCAGCGGCCGTCCCGCCGGGAAGGGCCCGCACTTCAACACACCGGCTGGGGACAAAAAACCTGCGGGGGCCACCCGGCCCCCGGCCCCCGGCCCCTGCCCCAT
>JAVJGI010000035.1:768187-822696 GCA_035590275.1 Ibycter americanus | reverse complement strand
CCTTAGGCGCGTAGGTGACAGGCGGAAGGGAAAAGCCTGAGAGCAGGCTGTCGTCTGAGGCGGCACCGCATGGCACCCTCGCTCTCAGGCAAGGTTCTGTGGGAAAATGCCCCTCGATTAAGGGCCTCGGTAAAAAAAAATTAAATGGCCTGCCTAATGGCTTAGGCAGGAGACATGAGAAAAGCGATTCAGGGCGTGGCCGCTCTGCGAAAGCTCATGCTGCGGGGCTGCTCGGTTCGGTGAGCCTGCGGCCGCCATGAGGCAGTGGGATGGAGGGCGAGGCTCTGGAAGAGGCCTTTCCGCCTTCGGAAGGAGAGAGGGAGCTGTTGGCAGCAGTTTACAAGGAGCGTCGAGGCTCTGGCAGGAGGGCAGGAGAAGCCGAGGGGATGTTGGCAGGAGCAGCGAGCGTAAAATCGCTTGGTGCGATATGTGACGGTCGCAAGAGGCCACCCAAAGAAACCCCATCCCATCGCTTTGCCTGTTGCATAAGCAAATAGTATTAAGTTAGCCGTCTGACAATGTTGAAATGGAATTAAACCTTATGGTATTAAATGGGATTAACACGAGGAAGATTCTGTGCTCTGCTGTGTCCTGCCACTAGGCACCAACTTCATTAGCAGGGCAGCAACAGGGGCAAGGACATGGAAAAAGCAGCCTGGGAATCATTAATAAAAATAACAAAATCTCAGCAGCGCTTATTGAGTCAATGCCGCTGATTTGGGGAGGGGAGAGGAACCTTGCTACCTTGCTAATTTGCTGTAGAACAAATTAACCCAATATTGTATTTCTCATTATTCTTAGCCTCACTTAGCTGTTGTTAAGCCATTTTCTGTTGTCACTCCTCTTAATAAAATCTGTGACTTGAATAAATTTCCCCAGCAACTTTGTATTGGCACCACATCTGTGGTATCAGCTAAAGATTGTCCTTTATCTGTTCCTTACAAAATGTGCCCTGATTGAAGTTTCCTATTGTAGTGCTTCTCCTCCTGGAATTTAGTGTAGAGTAAGACAGCTTAGTATTAACATTTGGTTTGTATCGATGGGCAATCAGTTGGTTTTCTGATAATGCTTAAGAAAACAGAAGACAGCAGCACTAGCAAATGCAAATGAAATATGATCATCTTATCTTATAATTACTTGTGTAAACAAGTGCTGAAAAAATTAATACTGCAACAAACATTTCTCTGAAAAGTCAATCTATGTTTTGCTAAAAAAAAAAAAAAAATCAAAACAAAACTCAAACCCTTACAAATATCCTACATCAAAACTCACGCTGCAGAAACTTATGACCTGGCATCCTCAGTGGAGGAGCATGCCTGGTACTTGCTAGATGAAAGCACAGCTCTTTACAAACAAGATAGGCAAGGCAGAGGCAGCTGAGCAGGAGGGCTGCTGCTGTGCCAGATGTGCACTAGCGAACTGAAAAATATGGAGTCTTTTCTCGTGCAGGAAGCAGTAGCAGAAATCTGCCACTAGAGAAAAATAATCTCATTGACAAACAGGTGACAGTCTCTGCCTAACATCCAATTTGGAGTGGGGATGAGCTCCTTCCTCAGCACGACCTTCTCTCCTGAAAGTCCCCGCCAGCTCTGTCAGCTTCCCTGTTAGCAGCCAGAGGCAGCAGCAGTTCTCTGCTCCCCGAGCTTCCCTGAGTACAGTATGCTTCTCTCTGCAGGCTCTCGGAGTCAGGGCTGCACGCTCACGCAGGCTCCATTTCAGCTCACCGGGTAATGGCACTCATCTGACATTTTTTTTGTCAGCCCCTATGTGCTAGCTTGTTTTTGTACAGGGGCACGAGCCGCAATTTCGCCTCACAACTGTGTACGTATGACACGCAAAAAAAGCACGTAGCACCGAGTCGTTGCACATACGCAGCAGGAACAGGGGAAGACTTTTTGTTACAGTATTTCCCATAGATGAGTGGCATGCTGATGTAAATCTGTTAAGGCTGTATTGATTACAGTCCCCCTGTCCATCACCATCATCTGTCATCGTCTTCCGGCTGCCAGTATGACAGCTGTGAAGGAGCAGAATAAAGTTGACTGGCAGAATGTTTTGCATCTAATGAGTCTGTGCACAATAAGAGTATAATAAATAATGCTCTGGAGGAACTCGGCTATCGCTTAAACACCAAAAGGGAGATATTGCCTTAGCAGAAGCTCCCAAAGCCATCTGTCATCTGTCATGTGTTGCATGTCTGTGGCTGAGCTGGACTGAGGGAATGGAAAGCACCAAAGACTGGTGATGGGTGCCTTGTATCATGCGAGGAGATATAAAGTGGGCTGACATCAAGAACCCGGAATCACTCAGGAAGAGCTTAAAACTACAAAGGCACTGTGGATTTGATGCACTGTTACTGAGCAGCTCAGGCTGCTAGAGAGACTTTTACCACATGAACCTTGGTCTGACATTCACTGAAAAATCACCCAGCGATAGCCTGTCTGCGGCGTGACATACTGGTGAGCTTACATTTAGCTGATGGCTAGGGCTGTCGGGAATGAGTGACCATGGCTTAGGGAAGATCAGAAAAAAGCAGCAAGGAGTGATGATCCAGGCACCAGCCCTCAGACGGTGGGTTCAGACATCGATCCCCGTACAGGTCTCGTGGGTGACGTGAAGCCTGCAGCACACAAAGCCTCCAGCAGGCTGTTAGAAGACTACTGAGAAGCCCCTAAACCTACCAGGTGATCCACCACGGGCAGCAGCATGATGGGGTGCTTGCCCTTCTGGTCATATTGCCATGACGTTGCAGAATTTGTTTTCAAGTGTCACAATTTGCAGGATGGTCCTGTGACTACCCCACCCCACAGCTGCAACAGCCAAGTGTTGACCAAGGTTGGCCATTGCAGTGAAGAGTTGGGAGCTATGCCGCCCTTTCCAGCAGCCTGGCACGGAGACCTCCTGTGGTCTCCTGCCCTCCTCCTCCTCCTCTCCATGCACCTCCCATCCCTTGCCCCCCCGCCCTGACTGTCACACAGTACAGGGGCTTCTCTTGTCGGGCAGCGGTCCCATTGGACATGGGGAGCTGGCGTGGTAAAAACTGGGAAGGGCAGGGGGATCTTGGCTGTTTTTCTTGCTGAGACCGTACCAGCAAGCCAGCCCCTGAAGGGAGGGATCACAGGAACCTTAATCCAAAATAGCCTGTGGTCAAACGGGCACGGAAACCCTGGCATAGTGCAGTGAGGGGGACGTTAAAGCCTTCAGTCAAGTCCAGCTTTAGTCCTTTAGTGGAGTCCAGCTGTCTCACATGACATCAGCCCTGGCCATACACTCACCCCACTCCGCCCCTCGTGCAGCTGATTTTCCGATTGTTGGAGCATTTGCCGCTGCACCATTGCCAACGCCACACCATAGGCCATGAGATTCAGCAAGCCAGCAGGGATCCATACTAAGGGTTTCTTCTCATTTTCAAGCCTTCTGTGAGCCTTTATTTCGTATTCCCGAGCTTGTCTCAGAGACTACATGCTCTCTTTATTAAACTGAATACTGTTACCATTTTAAAATTGGTTTTGATGGACTGGGTCCAGAGATTGGTGCCTGTATTCAAAGCTGCAGTGCTGCTTTGCAGCGGAGTTTAATTGGGGTGCTGTTTTTTGCTTTTGAACTTATCATAATTATGAACAGATTTTTTTTTAATATGTCCCCTGGTTTCTCCCTTAGAAAGAAAATCTCATGTTTAATGAACTTAATTTTAGATAAAAGGAATTAAAAGAAGAAAATTAAAAATGCATGAAGCTCCTAAAGTCATCCAATTACTGTGATGTCCACACAGCAATGCCAGCGTGGATTTTACAAAGCAAGTAAAAGCAGAAAATCACTGGGGCTCACCACATACATATGCTGCTCTATTCCAAAATGTGCTGAATTAGAAATGTACATTTTATGCATTTCTTCTTCTTGATCTGTTGCAGAAGAAGATAAAGATCAAACATGCCAGCCCTCCCTGAGCAGCATATGTATGCATACCCAGAATGCTTCCTTGGTTTTTTCGAAACCACGTCTAGTTCTGTAGGCAAAATACTAGAATACATATGAGCATTGGGAGAGGACAGCCTGTGCGTTCACAGTGCAACCACAGCAGCGGCCAGGCTGGTCGGAGGAAGCGTCACTGCTGAGCAGCTCGCAGAAAAACAGAGACAAGGCTGACCTGGCCATTAAATACTGCTGCCAGTTCCAGATCGCTGCTGCCGGACTCCTCAGCCCTGCCCTGCAGAAGGGTTACTGTCCGGGCCTGTGTCCGGTACCATTCCTGCTGTTGCCAGGCAGATGCTCGCTCACTGTGAGCAGGCGACTGCAGACAAGCAGCTCTCAGCAGCAAAGAAATGGGACACTGTATGGAGGGACCCAGCTCCCTGCTTGAGGAGGACGGTGTTTTATAGACAGCCCAACCCTCCGAGGTGATCACGCTCAGGGATGGGGACCGTGCTAGTCCACTCTCTCTGAGATGCAGCTTGGGACCCATCTTCAGTTATTCTCTGAAACAAATACATTGCAAAAAGGCTCACTCTGGTGGAGCAGGATTGCCATCAGATCAGGAAAACACTTAGCAGTTAAGAGAAAGCACACATACAAGGAGGCTGTGTATAGTACCGAGCAATATTTATTTTGTATTTAAATTTGAGTATAAAGTGATGAGCTGCACTTCAGACAGCGGCACTCTCAATATGTACAAGATGATATCGTTTATTTCTTCCCAAAAGCGAGCGGGGAAATCTTAATCATAGAAGTCATCAAATTCGTCTCCTTCTGTGCTGTGAGTCTTTGGGCGCAAAGCAGCCTCAATCTCGGAGCTGCTGTCATCAGATTCGCCCCAGAAAGCTGAGGGTGAGGAAAAAAAAATACTGTAAAATCTTTTCAATGTTTATGTCATTTATGTCACAGACATTTCACAGCTCTCCTGAGGCAGCTAGACACCACGGCTTATAGGGAAGGCCAGGGTTCTGAAGACGGCAAGCCCTAGGTGTGCATTTGCGATACAGCGTGCTGTCAACACGTCGTGGCCTGCGACAGCGGGGCCGCTGCGGCCAGACAGCATGCTCATTCAGAGGTCCCACTTCATTGTTCCTCAAGGTAGCTTGAGAGAACATTTCCACTCCAAGCAATTTACTTGACCAGCTGCCGCCTGAATTACAGCTTTGTCTATTATGTTCCACTTTCTCCCTCTACTTGACCCTGTGGTGAAGTCACAGTCAGACCATGACATCACAGATTTGGCATAGAAATGGCGATGACATCACAAATGAAAAATCACCACTTCGAGACAGGATCAAATACAGGCAAGACTGACTTCAAAGAACTGCGTGGCTTTAACAAACAGCTCTGAGAATGAGCAAACAATTTCACTGACATAAACAGAATCACATTTAAATTCTGAGTGCCTGAGAGATTCCTCAATATGCAAGCTCATTTGACTGGTGGGAAAAAAAAAAGTGAAAAGCAAGGCAAGCGGGGAAGTGTGAGTCAAGCCCACAGTCACTTGCAGAGCCGTGCCACCTGCCTGCTCCTGAGCACTTGCGGAGGGCTGCTGTTTGTCCAAAGTCAGCGCAATAGCTGTGATGCCCCACATGAGGCGTAAAACTCAGAAATGGGGATTCAGGAGCAGGACAGAGGAAGGCTGTCGTACCTCATACAGAAAGTTCAGCTCGCGTTTGACTGAGGCACTGTTAATGTGTTCAGCGCTTTTGACGGCACAAGCTATATAAACATCTTATCTACAAATGCAGCAGCTGCATCTTTCATCCTACATCCCCAGCCCCCTGGACTGCAGGTTTGCGCTTGGCCGGGAACATCAGAGTGGCACTGGCTGCACCCACCCTGTGTGCGCTCCCACGCTGAACACCTGGGAGGAGGCTGAACATGCTGAAAGGCTCCAAAAACCCCCAGCCAAAACAAACTGCCCAGCAGAGAAGGAAATGGGCTGGGGATGTGAACGTTTCAAATGGCACTGAAGCCACCATCGTTTATGGCATCCTTGGGTCAGTGCAGATGCCACACCTCTGCAACACGTCCAGAGCTGCACGGCACCTGAAGCTGAGCTCCAGGTGAAGAGCTCCCTGCTCTCAGCACTGGCTGCACTTACGTGAGGCTCCATTAGAGGCGACTTCAGACACCAGTGGTCCTTATGGTGGTTAAAAGAGAAAGATGAAAATCGAGGGAGAATGGAAACATGCAGGGCCCAAACACCAATTTAAAAGAAAGACTGCTGGCTGGTAGAAAAAAATTGCTCCAGGTGCACACAGCCGGGCACACAGGCACCTCTGTGTGCCTTCCTGCTGTAACCGTGCAAACACACGCGCTGCTGCCCACCCACTCCCACAACCCCTCTTCCAGAGGGAAGATCAAGAAAATGTCAGGTTTTTCCTTCTCTACGTTTTCTCCTACTTGCTGTTTGCTACTGTTTGATTTAAACCCTGAAGCAAGCATCGCTACTCCTTCCACACCATATGCACTATGAAACACATCTTCTCTAGTCCAGAATCTGTTGTCATCAGCTATCTGCTGGCTTCTGCGTTGAGCCAGGGAAATTCCATGCTTTCGTGTCTCCTTATGCCCATATTTTACACCGTTCGATCATATTGTTCCTGGAAGTTTTCCACAATACAAATTACACTTAGTAACACATTGATTTTAAGTAGCATAACATTTGTTTCTTACCTTTGGATTTTATAGCCGTTGCCATTCCCTTCCTGGTTTCAACGCTGTAAAAAAGAGAAAGAAATAATCAGCACAATGTCACAAAATTAAGAGAATGTAAGTTATTTAAAAAAAAAAAACCACCTGTGAGGTGGTTTAAAAAAATATCAGTAACTTCTGTAACTACTCTTTTTTTTGAAAAAAAAACCCAAAAAACCTATTTTGCCAAGGCTTTCTTCACCCTTGTGTCTTTTAAAAGGTCAGTAAATTAACATGCAGCAGGGACACTGGTACAGATGTTCAGGCAGCATGAACTGGAGTCATTCCTTGGTAACGGCACCGATTTACACCAGTAGTGAATTAAGGGTACAAAGGATCAGAGCTCTGTCTGTCTTTCACAGCCTTTCAGATAATGCAAAGTAAGTAAAGAAAAAATCCAAACAAAAATAAAAGCACCCCCCACTGATGCTCGCTGAACTTCCTTATCCCTTTCCTGCCCGGGTACTCCTCCAGCCCAGCGACTGGGTTCCCATAGCATCACCCATGTCCCCATGTAAATGTGCAATCTCCCAGCTGCCTTTGATCTACCTTGATGTATATGCAGTTGCGATTCTGTTCTGTAAAATGACTGCTCTTGTGTCTAGAGCATCACAGGCCCTTTTGAATCTCTCAAACAAGCTGGAATCATTTTGATCTTTTGTGTGTAGCGTGCGTATTGTGTTGGTGCTGTGAAATAATCACATAGGGGCGACGATGTAGGAGAATTAACTGTTATATTAACAATCCTGCAATAAGCTCTAAAAATAAAGCTTCAGCTGATTTTGATAAGGAAGATCAAATAGGAGATATTTGTGACATTACTCTGCGAACTGGTAAAATATAAGCAAGTGTCAAGCTCCAATTTGAAGCTGCAGCCACAGTCAAAGCAGGACTCGATCAGCTGTCAAAAATTTCACACCATTTGCTGCATTTCATTTAAAAAGATGGCAGCTAATACATAATTGCTTAAAGTGGGGATATTCTAATGTTCTAATTACTATTGTGGAGGCATTTGTGAAGGAGATACAAAAAAAAAAAAAGCAGAGATGATTCACCGCGAGTCTTATACCACTGTATTCAGTAAGAATTTGGGATTGCAGCTGCAAAGCTAAACTTAAAGCAGGGGGAAGCTTCACTGCATTACAGTGACCTATGTTACAGAAACTTTTCCTTTTAAATAAGAAATAGCTCACGCCGTTTAAATCACATTCCTTTTCTACAAGCTGTGACTGCCATTAGCACGCAGCCTCCCTCTTTGCAGATGTACAGAAATTCCCAGAAATAGGTTATTAAACATGACCAAAGTTCAACCAAGATACCAAACCAAGGCTCAAGTACTAGCAACAAGTTATTAACTTATTATTTAAAAATAAAACCTTAATTTTTTAGCCTTCAAGTGTTTATCTGATGTTTTGTTAGCCCGCCATCCAAACGTCTTTCTGTTTCATTTGGAGTCAAACTCCACACAGTGTTACGCTTCAACTTCTCATTCAGATATGTTTACTGGACAGTATCCTCAGCAAGTATTTTAGGTCAGAGCCTCTGGGCTGAGTCCTGCAATATGCCGATCACCCTTAACTCCTGCTCCCTTTGGTGAGATTTCATGACCCTCAGCATTTCCCAGGAGGTGCTCCACATACCCCAGGCTTAGCCCATATAAATGTGCTCGAGAGGCTGCAACTCTGGCGGCTGCATCATTTTTTTCCCTGCGTGTAGAGTGAGAAGCCACTTGTTGCTGAGCTGCACGTTGCAAGGTGATTCCCCAGCAGACTGCACGAGAACCATTTTATCTTCAGGTGGTTCGGTGGGGCGAGGACCGCCCCGGCCTTGGGCAGCTCGGTCCTCTGGTACAGCTCGAAGCATGGTGGGGTGCTCCAGCTCTGGCTGAAGGCCGGCAGTCTGACGGAGAAGGTGCGGGGGAAGGGGACCACCATGGCTGTAGGAAGTTCTGGAGACCTTCCCTCTTCTGTCCCAGCTTCCCACAAAGGAAAAGGTCCATGCTGACAGGACAAGGGTGAAGACAGATGGTCATATTCCACCCCAACCCACCCAGTTGCTGGGGTTTGTCCTCCTGGGGCTAACCTACCACGCGTGGAATGGGATTCACAGCAGAAGAGCACGGAGCCACAGCGCTGCATGCCGGGAGCTGGGCACTGGTGTGACACAGCGGTGCATGGAGAAAGAGACGGGGAATGGGTGTCAGCGAAGGCCTGGCACGAGCGCTGCTGGCACAGAGAGACACAGCTGGGGCCATACGGGAAAAAGGAACTAGGGCATCAGAAAGGCCAGACTGGAAATCGCAGCTCCGCCAAACCAAGCCTGGAAAATGCTGCAAGATAGTTTTGTCACAGGGAATAAAATTCCTGAATTATGTCTGAAGTGTTAGTCAAGGCTGATAAGGTGCAAGAAGACCTCTACGTTGCAAAACATTTGTATTCAGAAATCAGAAAACTCAATCACCAAAGTTATCATCTGGTATATACTGAGCGCACAATAACCACACAGACCTCCGCGGAGAAATTTTAGGAGCATAAATGAAGTAAAGGCCGGTTTCACTGCCTTGACTAATCCCCCGTCGTGACCCTTCAATATCCATTTACACATTTGCTTCTTCCCTAAAATAATTCCAAAATGAACCCAGGCTCTAACAAAGAAAAAAACCAAACCAGTTTAACTTCAAAGGGCCTTTTAATCTCTCCTTTACTCTGGTGAAACGGGCTTTTTGTATTGAAAATGTCTGCACAACAATAAGAAATGAAAAAGCTCCAAGAAAATATTTTTCCCTCCATAAAGAAAATTAATATCAAGAGGAAAATATCAGACCAACAAGAGCCAAGTTAATAGAGGTGGCTCACTGAAAAACAGCAGAAAGTGTTTACTTTAGCCTGAGCATCTTTTTGCTAAAGCACCTGTTGAACCATTATGTTTTAGTGTCAAGTGAAAGACGACACTCAAATACTGGGGTGGGGGGAAGACACCCAATTGCATGGGGGGCGGGGAAAAAAAAAAGAAGAAAACCAGACAGACACACAAAGAAAGCTACCCAAACATCAAGGGGGAAAAACCCCCTAAAAACAAACCAACAAAAAACACCCAAGCACCAAGAGAAAAACCCCACTACCCAAATGTCAGGTTTTATCAGAAAAACAAACAAACTGCGGAGTGCAGCAGCCTTGGGAACACTGATACTCCGGCTAATCCCGCTAGAGGCTCGAAGCCTGCGCGCCTCCGTCCTTCCGTCCTGCACATGCACCGCTGCGGCAGCGTGCCACGGACAACAAACCGAGCGTTCCTTTTGCACAGGGTGGTGCTTGTTAACCCTCAGCGAGAGGAGCGATGAGGCTTCTCCCCGGCAAGATGTGAGGATGCGGAGTGGCAGATCCATCTTGAAAAGCATTATTCGAAAACATCTAAAAGCCTCTTGGCAGTAAGCGAGCCAGGCGGTTTAGTGGCAGTGCCTGCAGCGTGACAGTCTCGGCTGGGCATCCCCCACGATCACACACTCTCCCGCCAGCTCCTGCAGAAGCCTGATGGCTCTATCCCTCGCTGCTGATCATTTACTAGAAATTGGGCATCACCGAAATATTCCCCGCCCTGAAAAGTCAGTACAGCCTACAAAATCCATTCATCACGCCAGAATTGGAGTAATAACATTGAATTTAAGTAATCGCACTGCAAATAGGATGACCTTTATTCTAAGATACAAAGATCAATATCAAGCTACATTTAAGACCGTTCTCTGTTTAGATACACCACGCTGAAGAAAAAGAAAACATTCTTGCCTAGAGAAACTGCTAACACAAAGACTGCATCGCAGCGCTGTGCTGAAACTGTGTCGGAAGAGCATAGGGCATCGCCGCAAAAATAAACTATTTCCTCTGCATTACAAAGGCAACGGATTTAGAGAGACGTTGCCTCTCCCCACAGACCATTCACCACCAGTATTCCTAGAGCATCGCCGCTATGCCATTACTCTTTCTGCAACAGCTGGACGTTAAGATTTAGGAAACAAAGCTCACAGAAATATCGGTAACATGAGAAAAACATGCTTGAATTTACAGTCAGCTTCGTACAGAAGTGGTTTGACAACTGAAAGTACGGCAGGAGGATAACTCAGTCGGACATGGGCTGGCTTCTGGGGGCATCTTTCAGGGGTCTGGAAACATGCTATACCATTTTCGCCAGGATTTCCTGGTTAAATGCATCTCCTGACCGCTCCCCAACCCAAACCTTCAGAATCTCTCCTCAGAGCTCTGGCCAAAGCGGGCTGTTGCCCCCCAGTCAGCTAAGCGGTGCCAGGACGGGTGCTGGTGGAGGACACGTGGGGCCAGAGTGCCCCCCGACGGCCAGCCCACCTCGGCACCGAGAGCAAAGGCGATGGGCCCGGTGTTAGACAACGCCCCCGAGAGTAATTAAGAGGATGAGTTATAATCTGCCAATTTTTATTTGCATCTCATTACAAATGTGTTTGGTAAAAGCGGCTTTCCACTGAAAAACAGCCTTCAGAGACCAGACCGGATTACTTCCAGAAGACAGATTAATCAAAGTTTAAAATACTTTACACCGTGTTTATGTCCTGACAAATTGAAATTATTCTTTGGTTCTCAGTTGATAACGCATCTTTAATCTCCAGATTATTTTGAAACAAGACAGCACAAACAAGTCAAAGTAAAATAAACTGCTTGCATGGAAAATTCGGAATTACCCAGAAAGCTAGTGACCTCCACTGGCTGCATCCATTGCTACAGGACCGCGAAATGCCACACACATCGCCTGCCGCCCGCTCTCGCAGAGAGATTCAGTCCTGACTTCTGGTACCTTTTCCCCCAAGCAACTGTGTAATTTAACGCGCTCCTTTCTGTTGCAAAACGCTAACTCTTCAAACGCAAGTTGCGTCTCCGTGCGTGTAAATACTCCCTCGACAAAGTAAATGAAGCCAGGAAAAAGTAGTTTTATAGCTAAACGTAGAGCAGGACAATATTTGCGGGAGAAGAGGAAGCTCTGGCATGCACCTCCGAACAAAAGGGAACAAGTGGTCTTTACTCGGAGAGCAGCTTCCTATTAAGACTCACTCCTTCGTACATTATGCCTTTCATCCCCACTCAACCACAAAATGATTTTGCTGTAGGAAATACAATGGCAGAAAAAGATTTACATTGAAAGAATCTTTAATAATAAACTGTTGCAGATCTGCCTACTTCCCCATGATTTATAATACAATAAACATCGGATTCTATTAAGTCTCATGCACTGAAGACATGCACTGAAAAACCGAATATGAAAGCCCTCAATTCTTCCCGTCTCCAGTACCATAATAGTGAAATGAGCATGTATAAATGTGCTAAGAGTATCTCTTTGCATCTTTTATAGCTTGTGTGTATCAATCTGTAAAGCTTATTAAGAAAGTCATTGCTATGCAAAGCAGCACCCAATCTCTTTCTCTTGCTTTTCAACAGAGCGCAGTGTTTAGCCAATAGCACCGGTCCCCTGCCCCTCATTCGGCATTCATAACATGCAACATTTGCACAATGTATCTCTCAAAGGCTGCTGAATAGAAAGCCTTAATACTCATGTAAACAACTGCAAACCAATTACTTAATGAATCAGGCCCACACATAATGAGGTGCCAGACAAAGAGCTATAAATGCATTTTTGCGCCCGAGCCTCTGCTTTAAAGTAAAAATCCCTCAGCTGTAGTTTGGGCTTAACTGGCACATCATAATTATTGTCTGGAGGACATCAGAGGAAGCCATTTTTTTTATTTAGGTCCAGCAGGGTCTTTTGCGAGGTCACTCATCAGCTCAGTGACAAAACGGCGCAAAGAAGAATTTATAAAAAGTACCACAGCAGCGCTACGTGGTTATGTTTATTCTCAAGTAGTGGGTTTCGAGACCACTTGTAAAAGCAATAAAGCCCCAGAAGTGACTGCAGTAAGTGGAGCGCTTAAATGTGAGCGGCGAAGAAACTGCATCGCGTCCTGGCCACAAACAAGCAGCCGGCCACCCTCTCCAGCTCTCTGTCTTTCTCACTACTTTTGCCGCTCTCCCTCTCCGCTGAGCGGATGCCCAGCATCCAAAAGCAAGGGCTGCTAATAAACTGCGTCTGGAGGGCTGCATTATTTTTGACTCATTTAGAAAAAACTAACTTTAAGCCTTTATAAGGTTTTTATTTATTTTCTTTTTAAAGCAGCATCATTGTGTACCAGCACATGAAGTGCGCTTGCTTCTCAGCACCCAAAGACATGAAATTATAGGGCAGAATGAATTACTTGAAAATCTATCACAAATAAGAATCTGAAAAAAACCAGCAAAAAATATGCATGCCAGCTGAACAGCATCTGAAAAATGCAGAAATCGCGAAACGCATCATTAGCAAGCAGTGCAACATCCAATGGGGGAAAAAGCTTGGAGAGCTTTTTTTTAAATAAAAAATCAGTTCATTTTAAATTATACAAATTTTACTCTGATGCTTAGCAGTGATCCTGTAAGCCAGTTCTTCAGGGCCTGATCCTTCTCTTCCTGCTATCCTGGGCTTCAGTGAATGACTAAAATTTAACGTTTAAAAATTTGTCTATGGAGCACCCTTGCGCTTCACAGCATCAGACAGTATGATTTGGAACATCATTCTCAAAGTTCCAGAAAATTTGAAAAGAAAAAAAGAGAAAGGAAGAAAGAAAAGTTTGAACATACGAGTATAAGAATTAATCCTACCCAAAAGCCTGAATGCCATTCATCAATGTTGTATTACAGCTTGTATTTACTGCACTTGAAGAATTACAGAAATACCGTGATTTTAACATAAAATGCAGAACAACACTTGCAGAATTATAACTGACCTCATCAATATCAGAATAAAGAAGCTACAGAAAGGTAGCAATGTCATATAAACAGGAGGAGCAAAAAATTTATCAAAATGCTTTCAAGTCCCTCCCTGAGTGCTATTGATGTCAGTCGTCAGCCCAGGGGCTGCATGGCAGCAGCACCCACTTGCTGGTCTGTTCCAATAAGAGCAGATAAGGATCTAAAGCCCAGCCAATATTTCATGAGATGGCTGTGTTATATCCTATTTTCTGCTGCTTCTTGACCAGTAATTTGATTGCTGCTGTTTGATGACCATTACATGCCAAAGATGAACACAAGGAACATCTAACAGAACTGCTCAGAGACCCAAAAGGGAACTGCTGCAGTTAAAAAAAAATATTAACAGAACAAAACCAACTTTTTTCTTTCCTTTTTTTTTTTTTTTTAAAGAACAAACTGTGCCCTTTAGGTACGTGTAAGGCCATTTAATTAAAAACACTCCATTTGAAAGAAAGGCAGGCATGTTATAAATACCCCAGTATCAAACAGGAAAAAAAACCAAAACCCAAACCCATGAAAAGCATTATCCAGTTACAGCTAGTTTACATCTCGGATACACGGAGAAGAAACCCACCACTTTATTTCTTGAAGACTTTATGTTTTATGTCTCTGCCCCTCTCCTGACAAGCCCTATTGTCTGGCCCCTGAGTAGCCCTACTGAAAGCAGCTGTACACGCTAATTTGTGGTTCACTGAGATGTCAATTGAGTCTTAAAATGAGAAAACAACAGCTGCAAAACAATACTTGGCTTTGGCACAAATATTTTCTAAGGTGTACCAAAGTTTAAGATGTTTTATTAGATAAACATAAATATGAACCTTAACCCTAGATCAAGTAAAACAAAATAAATAAAAAAAATCGGCGCTACTGTCATTTTCTGTCAGCGTTTCTCATTCTACAGAAAAATTTCAAATGTTACAGGATTTAACAACTTTACCTTGAGAAGGGAGGACTTCTTTCATTTAGTGAAGAACTAGTTTCTGAATGCGATTCCTGGCTTTCTTTTGCTTTGGAACTCTTATTGCCAATATTGCAACCTGTTAAGTAAAAACATGAAAAATAAATTTTCAAATAACGGTGGCTGGACCTTACAACAGCGTGCAGTCACTGGCAGCAACACACTCTTATTTTCAAATAGATGCACGTAACGGCAGCACTCTTGGTTGGATGACAAAGTCCAGAGAAGAGCACACACCACGCAGTTACGGTATCTGCCTCAAGAGTGTTTGCTCATGATTAAGTGGAAATTAGTTAAAACCACTGAAAACAAGACTCCCTCGGTATCAATTAAGTTATCCAATGATGATTTCTTGTGAATACTAAAAGTTTTGCACATTTTACCTCATTTTAGAAAAAAGAGCAAACACTGAGATTCTCTTAAGAGCTGTATTGCATCATGGCAACTAAGTAAAACATAAAGGATATAAATATGGGGTTTTTTTTTATCCCTGAGTTCTCATTTACTTTATTCAGGAAGCAAGATGATTTTTATTCTCTTTCCCCTTAAATGTAGATTATTTTGGATAGTTACAGTTTTCTTGATATTATTTGATACATCAGTATTTTCAACCGTTCTTTTGAAATAGAGCTGCATTTGGGAGACACAAATCTTTATGACTTGAACAGCCAAACACCCAACTATTTAAAAATCTTTTATCCACACTTTCCTTTCTTTCCTTCCCCCCCGGCTCTGTGAATCTCATTTCCATTCTGTAGAGACTGATTTAAAAAAAAGAAGAGGTAAATGAATTCATTCACTGGAATTGTACAATTGCTCATCTTTGTACTCATTTCCAAAGAACATGATGCTCAATTACAAATCCCACTTTAAAAGGCTACTTTGCATGCATATATATATACACAAATATATATACATACATAGTACTGAAATTATAAACAAGCCCTGATTGTTACCAGCTTCATTCCAACTCTGGACAGTTTAGTATTTCTGTGTATCTTGGACACTCCACTTTCTAACTGGCCGTGCATGTTACCAGTCCGCTCCAGTGGCTCACTCCACTCTGTGCGCGGATTTTGGCAGCACAAATCCTGCGCAGTCTCGGGCACTTCAACAGAGGGGTGCGAGCCATCTGATGGGCACAGGGGATGGCAGAGCTCAGGCACAGCTGCAGCAGCAGCAGCAGAGTGTTGCTTGTGGAACAAAGTCTGACCGCTTCCCAGAGAAGGCACGGAGAAAAAAGAAATCAAGACAGGGAGGGGGAAAAAAATGAAAAAAGGGGAAAAAAAGGGGGAGGGGGATCCCCACCCTTCCCAAGATGTATGCACGCAGAGACCTGTGGAGATCACGGTGGAGGTCCTGGATGCAAGAGTGATGGCAGCTCAGAGCTGCCGAGTGAGCGGTGTGGGCACACGCTGAGAAACCACTGCCCACAAAGGAACAAATATTTATGCTTGTTTGTACGTTACTTTGCGAAAGTACAAAAGCTAATTTAATCTAATCGAGCCAGAACTCCCAGAAACTGCTTTTCACTCCAGCAGCAAAGCACTTAATATAGCTGTATTTTTCAGGGCTTCCCTTGCACGGATTCAAACTACAGCACACGACACGTCCAAGATCATGTGTTTGCTTCTGGCCTGGGATAGAGGATGCTCTGCGCCAGGAGGGCGTCCCTCCGCCCCCAGAAAGCCCACTGCAAAGCCAGCTGCGCCCGGCTAACACAGCACCACAGGCCACAGACCCTGCAAACGTTTAAATCCAGCTCTGTGTGCCCTCAGAGGTGGCTCTGGCGTGTCCAGGGCTTGCTCCTCGTGTGAAGGAGAACATGGAACAAACCGTCTCTGCCCAAATCATCAGCTCTAACCACGCTTCCCATTCCCGCCCTGCGCATGTGGATGGACACATCCACCAGATGCAGCCTGCTAATGGAGTGAATGCTTCTCCTCCTTCCCAGCCTCAACAAGCAGAGTTCCCAGAGCAGGTGGTAGCTTCAGAGGGTGTTAGCAAGTCAGTTAAGCGGCTGCATCTGCAGTGTGCCTCTCTAAGCCTTCCCTTTGCTTTAGGCTAAGTCTGGCAACCCCACCCTGGGCAGGGCCCCGATACCTAGCTTGCTGCCGCCTGGGTCCCCGGCAGCAGGAACATATCTGCAAACGCAGGGAAGTGCTACTACCTGTGCACAAGTAACTGTGCTGCTGTTGAAAGCTCTCCCTGTCCCTCAGGGCAGTGACATGGAGCCTGTCTTCAATCCAGGCATGCTCGCTGCACCTCCCCAGTTGACACTTTAAACTCCAGGTCTTTGCCAGCTCTCCCAGAACTCAGGCTGGGACGCCGTTGTTGTGCAGCTCTCCTTATGGCTTTTACATGCACACCAGCCTCAAAAGACCGTTCCCCCAAGCCTTCCGTGCCTGCGCTGGCTCCCCTTCCTTTGCAACATCAAACAGTAACACAAAGTACTTGTTCTTCACCTTTAAGACGCTTCAGAGCCCAGCTTTGCCCTACCTGTCAATTATAATACAATGCTGGGCTATCAATCCCCGCTTCTGCCTTAGTTACACCAGACTGCCTTGCCAATTAGTCCAGTCATTCCCCTTGAGCATCTTTGTGCTGACTTACACCCTATGCACCCTACAGAAATGGCAGATCCTTCTAGGAACTCCTAAGCCCACCAGCTCACCTCCCTGGAGAGCCTGCCATGGGGATTCATCTGGGTTGCGGCACCCACCAAGCATCTGACAACACGTAAGCAGTCAGCATGCAGCGACTGCTGCTTTGTGTGCTGAGCACCCACCTGGCTCTTACCTCCTCTTACCCCACTCATCTGCTTAACCCCTGCACCTTCAACATGTCTGCATTGTAAGCTGGCAGAAAGGAAGAGTCTTGGTTACAGATGTGCAACACCAACACCAAAACCAGCCCAACCTGGGTGCATGGCAATGCTTCACCACTGTGAGACAGCACAAGCGATTGGTGCAACGTACAAGGCAGAGAAGGTGCAAGAAACATGCTGCCAGGAGAGAAAACCCTTAAGCACTTCGCTCCCAAGAGAATGGCATCATGCCATACAACCCTTACACAGATCAGTGTATTTCCTTCATAAAAACTGATTGTTGCGTCCAAAGTTAAATGCAACTTAGTTCAAAAAGACACTTTTATTCTGGGAGGTGCATGTGTTTCTGTTGTTTGTTTTGCAAGAAGCATCTCACTTGCCACGCTACGACAGCCAAGCTCACCCTTCCTGTCGCAGGCTGGGGACAGTGAGAGGCCTGCTGTCCTGAAACACAAATACACATTTTTTCCTGAGCATGCAGCAGAACACGATAGCCCTGGCAAGAAAGATGCACTGAAAAAAAAATAAAAGAAGGAACGATGGGTTTAGAGCACATCAGCAGTGTGCAGGCTGAAACCCTTAGATAAAAGAATTGCAAGCACGATAGAAATCATTCAGTGGGGAGGCACTGGGAACCAGAAGTGGAAGCGAGGAAGACTGCGGGCTGTGGCAGTGCTGCTGGCAACGGCTGTCTAAAAAGGGCTTGCTAAAAAGCACCTCTCCCTTGGTAAATTCATGCTACGCTGGGTAAAAGACAGATGCCATTTGCTTGATGTTCTCTTCCTAAAGAGTTTTTGGAAGCAGTGGCCTCACCACATCACCAGCTCTTGTGCTCTGGAGACGCTCCAGAAGCAACACGGGCACGCAGGCGTGAAGCTGTCCGGATGGGGTACTTGGAGCATCTCCTCAGTCTGAATGGCCAGCCTGTGCTGCACAGGCACAACTGAACAAGCCTGACAAAACTCAGTCTTTAAACTCAAACTGGGATGCTAGCAATGGGAAGTTCTCAATCCAGTCATGCGAGCAATACTGCAGCAGAACAGGAGCTGGTGCGTCCCAGATGACAGAGCTCTCCTCGCAGCTTTTTCCCCTATGCACTGCTTCCTTCTACTCAGAACTAGCAAAAGATCTGAGATACCACTATTAATTAAAAATACTCCACACTTTTCAACTTTTAATTAATTGTGCAGCCAGCATGGGTCAAAGCAGCTTTCATGTGAGCTTTTACAGTTTTGTTCTGAATAAAATGGGTGTATTTTTTTTCATTAGCCAGCAATTCCAGGAAAATACATCGTTGTTGCATAATGAACCAGTATTATTTTGTTCTGCCAAAGAGTTAAAGTGATCTTTAACCCAAAAGATACTGTACCAGCAGAGAACTGAAAAGAAGGTATTTTCTCCATGCGTTCCTGCTATGGCCTAGGTTGCAGCATCTATCAATTTACAGTCAAACATCTCAGCAGCTAAAAAAGTGATGTAATTTTCTGCATATAAAAAGATAAGAAAGCTCTTTGTCTTGTACTTGCAACATTTGTATCTTGTTAATTGTATCACCTCTCTTCACAGAGGAAGCAGCCCACACTTTTTAAACATCAAAACCAGCATTAAAGCCCTTCACTACAGCCAGAGTCCCAGCACAGAGAAGTCATCTGCAGACATCAAATTGTCTTTCTACGAACAGCCTCCAAGTGCTTGACTCTGCCTGTCTGGAAATGGGAAAGGTAATTCACAAGGTTGCTGGTTTTTAAAATGCAGACTGGGAAAAGAGGAATACTACTGTGTTCATGTGTAGCCCATACAGCGTGAGCAAAACTGGAATCTTCAACCTAAGTGACAAAGAGTGTAAGCAAGTTGTAGAAGTAGTATAGTAGGTATTGCTCTACCGGGAGAGGAACAAAAGCACTTTGTATGCCACTCAAAAGCTATAAAGAGCTATCATGCGTTATTTCCAATAAAAATCATTAATCTCATATGCAAACGGAGGTAGTTGGAGGGCAAAAGACCCCAGTGCTTTAGCAGACCCAACCCAGACATGTATCTGCATCTTCCTCCCATACGCAAGTGAGAGTCTATGCCAAAAGGAACAGTGCTTTTTATCACCAATAAAATAGTTAGCAGCTTGAGTAGTTCAGCTGTCACTAGACTTCAAAGTCAATAATGCCTTGAAAGGAATATTATCCGGATCAGCTGAGCCTGCACGATGTGTAGTTTTACAGTTACCTCGGCAATAGTTATTGCATCTGCATTCAGAAGTCCTGGTAGCTCTGGGCTGCCATACTGCCAGGTCCTGTACCAAAACAGACCAACAATAGTTCCTGCCCAGAGCAACTTTAAATCTGAACAAGCTCCTCTACCACCATAATGCTAATTACCGTGCAGGCTGATAATCTACAAAGAGCCACGTGGGATTAAAGGTGGGCTGTCAGCTGCCGCACCACTGCCAGCGCGCACACAGCCGCTGCGCGCCTCCGCCCTGGGACCGGAGGTGGGAGTGCTGGCTGCACGCGGGCTCCGATACACACTGATCTCCCTTGCGATATGACAAAAACACTTGCATACAGAGAGAAGGCAAAAGGTGCCTGCAAATCTGATAGAAGGATGCACTCTTTGGAGAGCAAAGAGATGGAAAAAAAATTCCAAATTAAAACCTAACACTGCAGTAAAGTAGGTCAAATACCGACAAATATTTCCCATCTTCCTTTAACTGAAAAAAAAAAAAAAAAAGATAAATACTCTCATCATAATAATATACCAACATACGATGATACTATCCTCTCAAGAGCAGACTCTTGAGTGACCAGAGAACTTGGGAAATCCCAGTGGAGCAAGCCATCCAGTAAGACTATTTCTAGAAGCTGCTGCCTCTGTTTAAAGATCAAAGAAGAATTGTCACCCAGAATTCATAACTATAAAAAGACTCTGAAGTCTTTCAGGAACTGAAGTTGAGCAGCGTAAAATATCGCCTACTGGAGTACGTAATCGAAACTAATTTAAGCAAAAAGTACAATCTTAGGCTGTCCCAAGGTAGTTCTGTTGGACCACAGCAGCAGCAGGAATTCATCACATACAGATGAACTTTTTTCATAACAGCAGTTGTGAATGGGTTGATACCAAGTGAAGCGAAAAGTTGGGTAGACTTATTAATGCCTTTATTAGTGCACTCCAAGTGAAACCTTGGGAACCTTTTAACTTCAAGCTCAAAGGAGGACCTCACTGGGAAGGACATGTGGGCGTGGGAAAAGTGTTGGCAGGATTATTGGCTCATTAAAGGTGACCTAAAAAGGAAAGCAGAATTGGATTTGTGCTCTTTTATGTTCCCTTATGATATATAAAGAAGGGCTAATTTTCTTTTTCTTCTTAAGAGGTTTTTTCCTCCTTATTTCAACATTAGAGATTTTATACCTGGAGAGCAGCTGGAAGGTGACATTCAAGACGTTGTGAAAGTGAAGCCTGATGAGTGGAGAGGTAATGCCATTTTTATTCAAATGCTTTACAGCTTTAACGTCTATTTAAATCAATGATATACATGAAGGGGGGCGGGGGGGGGGCGCGAAGAAACTGGCTTTGTTAAAAGATTTAACAAACCTGCCTGTTCAATAAAATCAGCAGTTTCCTACCCATAAATGAGACTCCTAAACAGTCATCCAGCAAAATAAGAAATAATGGATTTTATCCTTTCTTTTTAATCTCACATTATTCGCCTCAGGAACTTAGGAACAGCAAAGAAGCTGAACAATTTCTTTTACATGTCTTCCCACGATAAAAAACAAAGCATCCATGAAGAAAATGAGAATGAGTTCACGTATCTTACTCTATCCTCATACAACCTGGTACAAAATGAGATTGCTATTAATAGCTAACTCCTCTCTGGGTGAGACCATACACAAAATATAATCCTTTTAAAGTCAATTATCACAACATGGCCTTCTACAAGCTTAGGACGAGGCTCTAGGAAAGAAACCATCTTCATGCTATGAGCTACACTGCCCCCGCGGCCCAAGCTGACTACAGGTTTGGAAAGCTCACGTGTCCTGCCACGGACGGGACCAGCTCAGCGGGTGTTTCAGTCCAAGCCTCTGTTTAGAAGAGCTCTGGGTGAAGTCAGTCCTTGCACAAGCAGTTTCAGGAACCAACATAGGCTGTCTCTAAGGGACATCCAGCACTGTCCCAGCTACCACTATGAAGCCCTTTCCCCAAAGCCACAAAGCTATCTCTTCCCTCCCCTATAGGCATTAAAGAAAAAATACAAATATCTCTGGAATATTTACAGAATATTTAAATAAATTTTGGGGTTTTTTTTTTTTTCTTCTGTAACAGAAATAAAGGAAAAATAAACCAAAACTGCAGAAGCATTCGTAAAGTGCTGTCACAGAAGACTGCTTGGAAGCACATCCACCCAGCTCTCACAATGAAGCCCATCAAAACCAAAAGCCCCAAGGATTCCCGTGTTTCAAGACGACTTAAAGCCCTTAAAGAATGCAGCAAGTACTGAAAAAACACACAAAATTGGTATTGCTTAAGCTTAGAAAAAGTTGTCCAGCAAAACAACCGCATATAGAATGGACATCAAATATCAGTTCATCTAAAAACACAAAGCCAAACACCCAAACCAGTCACTTGGGCCCAAAAAACAATGCACAGAGATGCTGCTTTTATTTTAGGCACAGAACAATTCCAGAGCTCCAGGGCCACAATCTACAGCAAATAATGATGAGCAAAAAGGAAAAAAGTGGCAGGCTGGAAGGGCGAGCAGCCAGAAGAGAATAAGGAGCCTGGAGAAGATCACGGGCTGAAGATGAATCACATCTGAAAGGAGCAACTTTGCTTTCAAGTGAGATATGAAAAGCCTCACTCCTAGAGACAATGTGACCGCTGGCTACTGGAAACATGCTGCAACAAAATAGTAAATACAGCAGACTCAGGAAGAACGGAGTTTAAATTGAAGTTACTGGTTTCAGTGTTTAGGTTAGGGAGAGTTTCTCAGCATTTTTACAAATAGGAAGTATTCGTATTCACACACCCATTCAAAAAGAGAGCTATGGGAGAAGCAGGGAAGGGGGATGTCCATCGTGGCTTGGATTTTGAGTAACTGACACCTGACACAGCAGCCAGCCGCACAGACCACCGGGGTCCCCAGCAGGAAAAAACTGCAACAGAGAATTCCCCAAGAAATTTGTGTGCAAAACCACAGCTAAAGCCAGTACTGGCCAGTCACAAAATTCAGGGTGGGGAGAAGCAAACCAAAAGCATTGGCAGTGGCAGGAGTCCCAACTCCAGAGTCGGTATTCTCCTTAAAAAAACCCCCAAAAATAGTATCGGTGATGGCATTAGTTGGAGTGAGCCACCACTCCTGACACTTGCTGGCACTCTCTGCAGTTTAGGGAACTTCAACCTCAATCCTCAAATATGAATCCTCTTAAATTACAAACAAAAATTGAACCAACCCCAGGATTTGCAAAATTTTAGTTCAATTTTCAAATGAGAAGTGTGTTTTGTTTCATGAAAAAGATTTAAGTGGCTTTTAATTCCTCTAAAAATCAATGCAATTCATGTTTTAAAATGTTACCATCTGTGACTGAAGGACATTTTAAGCAGCAGGAAAACGGGAAGCATTCTACTCTAGAAAAAAAAAATCTAAGTTTTATTGGGCTAACGTAGGAATATTACTGCTGCTGCAGTATAATTCAGGAATACAAGAAGCACATTTTTATATTTCAGCTGCAAATGAGGCTCAAAAAGCAGCAGAAGAAAACCTCTGTAGAGAAATGAATTGCTCTCTGAAAGACAGGCTATTTTGAAGCCGTAAAAGAGCAGAAAAGCAACAGCGAGCGTTGCATAAGCAGATGCCCTCGCACCTTTCCATTGGAGTACACACCTGCATAAATAAATATTTAGCCAAACATCAAAATTTATAAGGAAGCAGCCCACTACTTTACAAAACCAGGCAAAAGAAAATTGAGACTCATTGCAAAGAGCCCTGCCCTGAATACTAATGCATTATTGATACCCCTGGACCGAAAAGCAGCGACATCTCGGGATCCTAGGCGAGCCTCATACATCTGCTGCGGGAGGATCTGAACACGTCTTGATAAAACCTTATTGCTAAAAATTTTGTGTTATCAGGCAGCTTTTGTAACAGAGGCAAAGGCATGGCTTCCCAGCTAGCAGGGCTTTTCCCTGCGCTTATTCTAATGATACACATTCAATTACTCGAGAAAAGAAAAGAATCAAATCAGAAACATCTGTAGTTTGCCATATAATTACTGGATCTTCCCCATGGAGACTGACCTTTGTAACACTGATACTGGGACCTGAAAGGCTAAATGACAGGATATTCACATGGTTTAAATGTATAACACGATTACAAGGAATTAAATAGGCACTGTCATTTTCCATCTTGGTTTATGTTAACATAAGCATGGACTTTATGATCTTACATTTAATCTTTGTGCTCAGTATGTAGTAGCTGAATTTACTCACTATTAGTGGACCCAAACCACTAAAATGCTGTGTTTTGATTATGTAATAAAGTTGAATACTGGATTCGAGGTTAATATGCAGCCATTACTTTTACCTGTAATAGGAATCTTTTCAACCGTGCTTTCTTCCTTGCTCTCATCTTCACACCAGCTTGTGACTTCTGGATGTGAACACACCATAATGAAACACATTTCAAAGTTGCAGTGATCAGACTGGTTTGTTTGCTTTTAAGCCCTACTCCCTTTAATTTCTCACTTTTGTTATCTCTTGTTTATTGATCTAAACTATCCATTACCGTTCTTAAAAGAGGCGCCTACTGTGAACTTTCCTCGCATGCGAGGCTACCCTGCCTCTCTGTAGCTTCCAGAGCAAAGAACAAGCTAACCAAATGTCTTAAATAATTTAAGACCCAATGGGATTTAGGAAACAAACAGCCCACAGTAACTCTGCGATCTCATCCAGCAGCCCGACAGCAGCAGCGTATATCATACTGACTGCGAAAAATTATTTTAAATCAAAGTCTCCGTCTCCTCTGCGGATAAAAGTCGCGTGAATTTAGGAGGTCTAAAGCAGTTTGTTTACATTTGCTGTGTAAAGAGCACTGCAACCTAATTGCCTGTCTTTTCCGGACTTTGATGTAAGGGATGCTCTGAGAGCAGACCGAGCAAGTTGCCGTCGCCGGTTATTACGCCGGACTAATATATTACTTCCTTATCTAAAGAAATTAACTGGGTTTTCACAAATGCGCCCACCTTCTAAGCTCTGAAATGGCACTGCACACCTTGCTCAGCCTGAGCCCTTTTATTTTTGAAAATTTGTTCGTGGTCTGGCTTTATAATAAAAGGCAACAAATACATCCCACAATTTCTATACAGTAGGCATTTTTTAAATACATGCACACCTATATATCCGTTTTTATTAACTACCACAAGGCTTGCTTTTCTACCCCTGCAGAAAAAAATAGTCACAATAGGCATCACTCATTTTAAGAGGTAACAAGAATGATGAACGGTACTGAGATATTTAGGAAAATCCCCCCCAAGTTCATTACAAATACACATTAATTTGCCAGTCACTATAATACAGTCCCCTGTGGGTTTGGACAGAAAATACATATACACAGAGAAGGACAATAACTTTGAGCACACAGCTGGACCCTTTAACACTTGTTACCTTGTTCTCCTGCGCCGGCGAGCCAGGGAGCATGTTTTGCTGGCTTTATTTCCCTGCCGTCGTTTGGGATCCATGGCAAGCTGTAAGATGATTCATTACTCTGAATAGATGACCTATCCCCACACTCTTCTGGAAGGACCTCTCTCAACACCGGTAGAGCCTGCAGCATTAAAAAAATAAAAATAGCCACAGCCCTATTATCCTTCATCTCGAGCGTTTTCCAACATACATTTAGGCTAATCTATACTTCACGGTGTAATCTGTTTCCAGGGTGGTTTTTTTAGATGTTAAATTACCTCTGCGTTACATCAGCGCTACTTCAGGAATTGCATTCTGCCTTGAAGTAACGCAAACTTCGAATTATTCTTTTAATCACTAGGTTTTCTGGAATGCTCAGCATTCCCTGCCTCACGCGTTCAGGGTAAGCAAAACAGAAGGGTGTATCAAATACACTGTGACAGCAACAGACCGAGAAGAAATCTCTCCATTTCAGGCACGCAGCAATAAGGCAAGTTAACCCACAGTGTTAGCAACAGCCGCAGCTTAAAACAACGCCGAGACTGATGAACCTTGGCCACAGTTTGCCCAAGCCAGCCTCAGCCAGGCAGGGCTGCAATTTTAATCCATGTTATTCCTGCACATTCATAAAGTTTGGTCCCTCCTGCCTGTGCCTGCAAGCCCTCCACAGCAGCATATTCAGACCTCCATAGTTAAACGTATTTTTGATGCAAAAAATTAAGTTGGAAGCCAGCACCTTTATAGGGAGCTGAACGAACCTATGTAAATGTCTGAGTTAAAAGCAGGTTTAAAATAAAGCAACCACTTCTTCAGTTACCATCTGCCTGTGTTAGAAGTACTGTGTGTGGCTTTATAAAGCCCTGAGAGCAGGAGAAATCATCCTTCCTGGTGTTTATCATTTCACAAAGAGCAGCAAAGGCTTTCTGGGCATCCTATCTCTTCTTTACTTGTAGGGTGTTCCTCTTGGTTTTATCTTGTAACCCAAAATATGGTTTGGAGTCTTTAAAATCAACTGGATTTTCTGCTCTATTTATCTAATTGTTTAACAAAACAATAAGCCTTCAGCGATGAGGACCAACATCTCAGAGAGAACTCCAGGCTTTGTAACTTATTTTGTACATACTGACCTGAGAGTATGGGACAACTGCAAGCCAAAACATTTTGAACTCGTGAGGAACTTTCGTTGCCCTGCATCTGCCCCCTCCTCATTAATCCATATTTATTCAGGAGCCCAGAACGGCAACTTACCAGTCTTAAGCAAACAGCTTGCCAAATTTTTTTCTTTCTGTTAAACTTACATACAGGAAGTCTCCCTATAGAACCAATGTGAGCAAGCTGCTACTTTATCCCAAAATGAGGATTTTAGGTATCGCTTTCTTAACGTAAAGAATGCCTTAAATTACAGGCAGGACTGGGAAATCTTTACTACTGAAGTAAATTAATTCCCATCTAGCAGTTTATCTCAGTGTGGATTTCTCACACCTGAAGTACTTTGTTTACTTGTTATTATCCAAATAGGCACGAACCACCAACAACAAATACAAGCACTCAGTGTAAACTCCAACACCACAATTAATCCAGGCAGAAGGACAGGAGAACCAAAGCTCAGCATCACAGGGACCGTGGCAATTCTGGGGTGGCCGACACCTCCATCAGGGCATGAAGACAACCAACATGCTGCATGAGCCACACTGGTCTTAATCTGACAGAAGTGTAACTCGGCTGAAAAAGGCACTCAAGTCTCCAGCTGTCACAGCCAAGGGACTATCCCACTGCCCAGAAAAGGTGTCCCTACCACGTCAGCTCCCCAGGGCTGTCCCATGTTCCACTGGAACAATACCCAATTTTCTTAACAGAGATAAGGGGAGAGATCTGTGGAGAAGAGAAAAACTGATAGTGAGATGTAAGAGAACAGAAGACAGACATAGTTTAGTGATAAGAGATGAGGAGAAGACAGGCAGGTGGACAGACTCTGTGGACCACTGCAATGGGCAAGATGCTGAAGGCACTGGAGGAGAAGGTGGACCTGCTGCTGGTCATCACCAAACCCCTGCAGACCACAAGTGCTGAATGGGATGGAGCTGACAGACTTGCCAGGGAGCCCAAAGGCCCCCTGCCTGCACCTTCACCCTGCCGCCTGGCTGTACAGTACCATCATCCAGTGGGGTTCTTAACAGATCCTTAAGCTCTAGGAGAAAGAAGCCATCAACATGGGCCAAAAATTCAAACTCTGGAGTCATAAATGTATAGGTGCAGATCACTTATGAGTTCACTACTGCATTATATACGTCCTTATGGTAAAGCAACTGCTCCAGTACACGCACATTGTGTAATTTATATTGATCCTGTTCTGTGCAACCTGCTTGGAAATAAGGTGTTTCAAAGTAGAGGATGCATCCTGGCTTTACATTTAATTGACTGGATCCACTGAATAGGTAGTAGAAATGTTAAATGCATATGTGTGGGCCACAGTAACACATAGCAATAAACAGATTATTACTGCGCATATTCCCCCATAAAGCTTGTGTTATTGAGCTTTGACTTTGTAGAAGTTTTTTTACATGCAATTATAAATTTATGTACGGTATTTGTTTATCTGTCACCAGTGCAATAATACATTCCTTGCTCATCTCTTCTACTTGACTGAATATACAAAGGACAGAATACAAATTACTTGGCCAGATACAGAAAAAGAAGTTACCCTGGCTATAACTGAAAGTGTACAACAAACTAAAATATTACACCTTCATTATTTGTTTCAAATGCTATTAAAACTAGAATACAGTAAAGCAGCTCAAACTGCTTTTTAATTTCTGGTTAAAAATTCGAGCAAAAAATATTTTTTACACATATTTTTTGGAGCAGAGCATGGGGCCAATTTGTTACCAGCAGGCTTCCTGGCAGATATCCTGTTCCCAGTGCACGGGTGGTGCAGGAGCAGCCGGGACATCACCCCGGTGCCAGCATCCCAGCTCTCCTGGCACGGCCGCAGCCCCGGTGCTGGAGGCAGCGGGGATCGGAGCCCTGCCCTCCCCGCGTGGCTGGCTGCTCCGGGTGTGCAGCAAAAGAGGGTGGGGCACTTACAGGTCTATCAAATGCCCATTTTATTTTTTACTTTTTAAAGAGTCAGTTTATGACCTTTTGCATTAACATTTAAAAATACAAGCATGCTACTATTTGTAATATGCTTTGCACATTCAGTGTACCAAACATAACTGTTTTAAAAGAAAAAAAAAGATTAAAATACACCATGATAAAAAGCTACCAAGCCACAGAGAAAGACAGATGATAGAAACCTTGTGATAAACTTGCACCACAGGAAATGCATGAGCTTGTTTAAATAAATAACTGGATTGAAGGGTGGAAAACAAGACGCCCTCCTGGAGACCTTAAAGAAACTGTTTTCTTTATGGGATGAAGCGCTGTACATATTTGCCCCAAGACAAGTGAAGAACCTGTATTCTCTCCTTACCCACCTCGTAGCGGTCTCCGAGGCTGATTAACGAATGCAAACTGCTTGTCATTCCCCTTAAAGCCCACACACCGGATTGTATGAGCAGCACAGGGCTCATCTGACCTTAACAGTGCAAATCAGTCTCTAGGTGTCATTGATTTAAATATTACTAGATGCAAGTGCCAACCTGGCCATCCTGTGCCTCCTTGCTGGAAACCAGCAGGCTTTCAAACATCTCTGCCACTTCTTCCGTGAGCTGAACCTGGTGCTTTTTCAAGAACAAGGCATGGCTGCTCAAGCAAGTCCGCAGCACGTCCACATCCCACTGCTGGTCTGGCCTGAGGAACAAACCCAAGCACCGTTAGTGGGACACCCCGCGCACACCAGGCTCATGCAGATGCCACGCTACTCATTTATCTGGACAAGCCAATCAACATGCAGTGGGAAAAGCCATCACGCATTGTCCTTAACTCCCACTTTTTCTTTTAAAAATGTTCAAAGTGGAAAATGTAAGAAGTTACTCATGACTTCTGCAAATGTGGGGAGGATGGACAGGGGTGACTGTCATCATGTCTGTCCCCTGGGTGCATCCTGAGATGCAGGATCAGGAGACATTAAACGTATCCTGCATCCCTTCGTCTCGGCCATGGGCAGACCTGACTTACTCCATCAGGCACTTCCCCAGGCTTATCCTTTTTTTTTTTTTTTTTAGAAACCTTTTTATTATTTTTGAGCAAAAGTGCTTTTTCTTTCAACACAGAAAATATAAATACTGCAATCTTGTTCGCCAAAGATGTTTGTTTTTCCAGTTGCTCCAATGAAGTTTCACAAACAGAGGAGTGAATTCCAATTAACTCCACAAGTGTTTGTCCCTAAGAAACCATTCAGGAAATTCAACAACGTATTAGTGCTCGCAGGCATATCAGCCTCAAAAGGAGAACCAGGTATAGTTAAATAGACCATTCTTCAGCGCACATAAGTGCCCCGATCCTGCTAACACTTGAGCACTGCTGAGCCTGTAACAGGGAGGAAGGTCTAGACAGAAGCTAAGTAAGAAAGAATGGAAATTGTTTTCATTACTGTATTAAAGAGACCTAAAAAAAAAAAAAAAAAAAAAAAAAAAAAATCAATTCTCACTTGTCCTTGTGGCATACGCACAGGAAAGCAAAAAACCCATTTTGAATAACTGCAGTTCATTGTTTTTAAAGGCTATATGCATCTTCTGCTTCACAGAAAAATAATTTGCTTCTCAAAATTACGTTCCTCATCTTTACATGCCTGAGACTCATGTTGAAGATCACAGAAATTACTGGCTAAGAGGTTTCTGAAGTTAATATGCTTTCCTCCCTGCCGGAGCAGGCTGGGGCAGGCAGTGCTGTAGACTGGGTGAGACAGGGAGACCCGGCGCGAGTGCTGTCTGGCATTGTAAGATTCACCATCAGTGAATGAAAAGGAAAATAAATGGATTTGTTTAACGTTCTCATTTTGAGTCACACAGCTGCTGCCAAGATGCATAAAGATCAGCACTCAGATGTCGTTATTTCCCGGTATGATCAGAGGTCTGGCCCCAAGTCTGCTTTCAGAGAGGCAGAGCAGGCTTGGGGAGGAAAGAAAAGAATGTTAATCACACCCACACACAAGTTTTGTGTCTGCGATACCTGGTTTGCTTTTCATCTACCACTGCACCTTTAGCATCAAGTGTTTTCTCAGGTAGAAGACATCCATTCAGTGTGCTCTGTAATAAAGCCTGAAGCTGATGAAGGACGACTGCTTCACATGCTTCAAGGTCTTCTTCTTTCAGACTGCCAGCCCGATTACAAAAGCTACAAAATAAAGCAGGTATTACATGTGATGTTTATTTAAAGCTCAGACAGTCAGCATCTGTTGGAGGCAGAATCTGTAACACTTCTCCTGGCTAATGGAGTAACTGGTGGGATACCCCAGAGGGACAAACATCTGTGATGCTCTCTACGAAAGACGCAGAGGACTGGGAGGTCCAACCCAGTACTTGGAAAACGCCAGGTTTAATCTCACACTTTTTCCTTTTTGACAGGGAGAGGAACCTGCGCATGTCCACTTGGTGAAACTGCTTCTTGGCCAGGCAGCTCTGGCCATGCTGCCACCAAAGTGGTGATATTGCAGGAACCCATCTCCAACAGCAGGCTGGAGGGGCCAGGTCAGTTTGACAACCCTTCCTCCTAATTCCCTAGAAATCCTCTAACCATCAAGTGCTTACAAGAATCCTAGTTTAGGAAGGCTGACATATAATTTTAAATAAAATTACAAAGCCATTCCCAGTTCTTGTAATTAACAGCCTGTGCTGCAGAGGGGCAGCAAGGACCCTCTGGCCCTCGTTTTGTTAACATGTGGGTTTTGGTGATTCTCTTTGCTCTTTTACCTTGAAGAATAAATTATTTTTCTGGTTATTGTTGTCTACCTGAGTAAATGAGGTAACAGTGCTACTAGCTAAGGGGATGCTCTCATTCTTGGAAATAAGTATTTACTTCACCTAAGGGATCTGTGGAGCAAGGCTGCAAGATGTGCTACATTTAGGAAAGAGTATTTGTTGGAGTAATTTGCGTACGTGCTTCTACGTGCCCTATTTCAGCTCTCTGATGACATTAAAACGGTGGAAGAGGAGGGAGGCCTCTTAGCAACTAGCAATGTTTGTTTGCAGGAGCCCGCTTGCTCTTTGCGCCCGCCATTTGTCACCACAAGAGCGACGACCCCGGCTCAAATCTCAACAGGCTCCTGCAAAGCTGCTTGGTAACAGCCTCTCCCCACTGCTCACCCGAATTCAATTAGAAGCATGTAAGCAATCAACAACAAAATTATTACAAGCATTAGGTTGGATGTATGGCAGTAAGCAGACAAGAATACAGGGGATGGGGTTAAGGCGCAGGCAGCACAGCCTGCCTCCCTGGTCCCCGCCCACTCTGCCCACTCTGCGAGGGCAGCCAAGAAGGGAGGCAGCTCCCAGGGAAGTGGCATTAACCTGAGCAGCTCCGCCGTCCCCATCGTCCCCACGTGCTCGCCCTGGTACAGCGCCTGGCGCTGGGGGCTCATCCTCACCACCACATCTTCTATCAACTGCAGCGCGCAGGAGAGTCCCAGCAGCATCCCGCGGTGCCTGTGGACGGACGGCAAACAGGGCTTGAGGTGACCAGAGTTGCGACAGGTATTTTAAATGCATTGCCATCACACCCGTTGGAAAAACAAATACTCTCATTTTAGCTCTTCAAAGCCAACAACAGCAGAATCCCTGGCGCTTGAGCTCTGAAGGAAGGAAAAGCAAAAAAAAAAAGCACATGAGCAAACAAACTATCCATGAATCAGCCAGGGCTTGAGACGCTGCATTGAAATTACCCCTGCACTAAGTAGTTTAATTCCTTCACCTTCACAATCGAAACAAATCTGGTGACCACCTACAGGTATGGGGACATAACTGGGACCTCAGAGGGGGTTTGATGAAGCTGCACCTCTATAATGATGCAAATTAGGACTTAAACATTGAAACAATACAGCAGGCTAATCCTTGAACAGAGGTGTCAGTGGCTATTCAGGCCCAGGCCGGCTGCCTGCTTTGTTGGGGACTTTCCAGGCCAGGTCTCCACCAGCAATGCCCCAGCTGGGCCTGCGCCCGCAGAGCCCCACAGGCAAAATAAAGATTTATTTTTGTTTCTGCAGCATCTAGAAGCTGACATATTTATACAGTTAACCTTGGTTTACGCTCCCTCAAGTGAAAAGCTCTACGCACGAAAACTTGCATTGCTTTTGCAATCATGTTAAGCTGTACCAAAAGTTGTGTTTTCCATTGGACTGTTGGGCAACAGTGAACAATTAAGTGGGAGCTGCCGTGCATTTAGTCGAGTTTCCTAGACATTTAATAAGCAAAACAATACCAGGGAGATCACATATGCAGTTAAACAGTGCTTTTTCTTTTCCCCCAGTCTTACAAACCCTGTATTTTAGCTGCCGGCTCGTTTCCCATTGTTTTCCTCCCGCTGGGTGGTCCTTCCAGGGTGCCACTCGAGAGGGATACAATAATAAAAAGGGAAGGGGAAGGAAGGGACACCAACATAAAGAAAAACAAAATGTATGACAATCTGCAGCAGGCTACGGATCAGAGGTCAGCAAACAAGAGGTCCTTCTCTTTTACAGGTTGCTTCCTGGAAACAGTCTGATTAAGCTGACAGCTTGAATTATGTGTTACATTTTGTAATGCACAATCCATCTGTGCTAAGTCCTCTTCAATGCAGCTGAAGCAGCACAGGCATAAGCTCTGCCTTTTTCCACCCCCTCAGTGCAGGCCTTAAAATAGTCATCATCTTTCTCTGCGCTAATTCTCAGAGACCCTCTCCCCCCCCCACCTCCCGCTCTCAGGGTTTAAGCCCTTAAAGAAAGGGCTGGGTGCTGTAAGGAATGGTAAGAGGATACGGAGCCTTTCACCTCCAGTTCAGCAGCTCAGACCGGCGACAAGCAGCCGAGGACCAGAGCTATCGGGTGGCTTCACCTGGCGGGAGGGGAGATCGGGGGCCTTTACGGTGCTGCTCAAACAAGCCAGGCAAGCTCCTGGGCTGCAAGACCCGAATGAAAAACACACAGCCCAGGCCCTCATGTGGGTCTGAGCTGGCAGGATGAGTCTGAAAACGCATGTGTACTGCCTCTGATCAACAAGCCCACCCAGCCGTGCTCGGAAACACAGAAGTTATTTGCCAAAAATTATAATTTTTAATAATTAAGATAGCAAAATCGCAGCACCCTACTGTGGACTGCAGCCAAGGCACAAACCTTACGCTAAACAATTTTTCACAGCAACATCACCTTTATTTGGTTAAGAACTCAATGATGTTGTCATGATAACCAATCTTCTAGCTGGAGAAGGCAGTCTGAAACTAGGCTGAACTCACCCAGTGGTAAAATACGACCTGCAAACACTTACTGCGGGGAAAAAAAACCCAAACTTTTTTAAAAAGGGAATGGTATCTCTGCAGTAAGGTAGGAAAGGCATTTTCTCCAAAAATGTAAATTTGTGACTTCCTGACATGCAACAACGATTATGTTTTGCCTCTCAAGTAAGCTGTGGTCTCTGCACATGAGAGCTCCCTTTCAGCTCCATCACTCGTACTAATTTCAAACAACAGATCAAAAGCGTACGAATGGCCCAAAGACAACAGGTGAGGGAATGGTACTTTGTTTGGATGTCACAGAAGCAACATTGCTGCATTGGGAAAGTCCAAGCTACAGATATTCAATTTAAGGTGACAAATATGCATAGTTTTGCATAATTTCAGCATATTTCTTCAGACAGCTTAGGAATTTCATCAGAAAAGCACACGGACTGAAGGGACATCACAAGACCTGTGACATTACTCATTTTGTGAAAGTGTGGCATAATACATTCAGACCAAAACCCGCCACATTCTTATTGTTTGTATAACTTACATAATTGAAATTAGTGTACTAATAACTGGGAAACTTCTCCCCAAGATTTTCAGCTCGTGAATTATTTTGCAAGACTCGAGCGTGCCTGCTGAATTTCACGTGCATTGGAAAGACGGACTTGGAAGGCCCACCTGGTTACAAGTGCAACAACAGAAAGGCTGCTTATCCCCTCCATGAGATCTTCCATGCCTGCCATTTTTGAAATTTTATCTGTGCTTTCATTTTCAGGTAAAACAAATTAAAATTTGTATCTTTTCTGCAGAAACAGCTAACAGTGGCAATCCCACTTCCATGGCCTTGAAAAACAGAGGTATTCAGCTTCGCATAATGCGAGAGGAAACCTCCATGTTCTGGTTTCAGTTGTGCTCCGGAGATAATGTGAGTAGTGAAACCTTTTGTATAATTTAGCTGGGCTTCAAGAGCATTGCACAACATTTTCATCAGTTTGTGAACAGCGAGGCATCACTAGTGTCGACAGGGAGAGAACAAAAGGTTAAATTACTATCGCTCAGCTATGACTTCTCTAGCAAAGGCAGGCACTCTATGCAACTTCCCGACAAAGTGTTATGATTAACAGGTGTTATACAAAAGAAAAACTGGGTAAAAGCTATTTAGATGTAAATTAGATGATGTTTCCATAGCAAGTAACAGTCTGATGCAAATGTGAAATGATAAAGTTACAGAAGTGTATATTGATGGCCACTGGTTTCTGCTCAACTGTCATCTATTAAAACACAAACTAATATTGAAATCAGTACCAAAGACAACATGACCATGAATGCAGGAAGAATAGATGAGTTAAGCAGATTAAAAAGCTGCAAACAACGAAAAAGGAAAAAAAAAACCCAACCAGAAAAAAAGTACTCATTCTCCAGGGGTAAAAACACCAGTTTCTTTTGTACGTGGTCTCTCCCCAACGTACAGCCACCACCTAACCACCCTGTATCTAGTGTCTAGTTAACTGCTCCAGCTAGGAACATTTTGCATGGAAGTAGTGCTCACACCAGGTAGGGAAACCCAAGGGGAGCAGAACTGCTGGAATACACCACGTGCCTGCAGAAAAGGCTTTCTTCAATATTTCTGTTGTGACTGGGGGCAGGAAAATGCTGGTGAGGAAGGAGAAGGGTGTTGAGGATACAAAAGAGAAGGAAAGAGAAGCATGCTGCTAAGGCACAGCAGGCAGGAGAAAGGCAGCAGTTGTAGGTCACAAAATTGTGGGGTCAGGCAGCCGTAGGATGGCTGGGGTGAAGGGGGATGTGGACACGAAGCACTGCAGAGCGAACTGGCGGCACATAGACTTTCAGAAGAATTAGGAGACAGGAGATAAAAGTGGGAGGGATGCTGTCGCTGCAACACGGCACAAGGCGAGGACAAGAAGGGGTAATGGTGGTTGGCATGGGGCTGCTCAACACAGCAAGGGAGCAAAGCCAGCCCTTCCATGCAACCTGGCCAAACACCACGGACCATCTCACAGCAGGTATTCCCTGCCAGGATGGGGATGTACTTCCCCGTCTTACAAGTGCCTTGTAAGGCCAAAAGTCCAGCTACGATTGATATTACAGCCAATACTCTGGTATTACAGCTGTTGGCAGTAAAGCCCCACCACTTTCACTTGGTAGCAGAGGACAAGCTGTGCACCTGTGTCGCACTTTCCTCAGTTTTTCTTTCTCTCGCTCTCTCACTGCTACTTCCAAACAAAATGTTCAAGATATTCAAACAACTGGAAATTTTGATCTGCGCAAAATATACTGTTTAGTAAATTATACTATTATAAACTCGTTGAAGTAAGATTTGTGTACATTTAAAGAACATCTGTTGCATTTTAACAACAAACATACTTAACTTGTCCAAGTCTGACCTGAACAAGTTACCTGAAGCCATTTAACCACCAGCACAGAGGCAGCAAGATACTAAATAAACAGCTAAGAATTTTGCCCCCCAGTATGTAAGCTTTAGTGCCACACACCAGCCAAGCTGCGAAAACAGCCTCCAGAGCACGCACTAATGAGTGAATACCGGCACAGACAAAATAAATAAGGACATACCCATCTGGTGCTGAGCTGACCAAGGGTTCCTCCTGCGCCATGGGAGGGTTTGGTGGTTGCAGTGGGGAGCCCTCCACAGTGTGGGCATCCCTGCCCTGCTCCCAGCTAGCCACTGGCGAGGCTGTTCCACGCAGCATGCCAGGAGTGCTCGGCATCACCTCCTCAGCACTCCTGGGGACTAGGAGCTTGCTGCTGCTCTCCCAGCTTGCTTCCTTACAAGTCCACCAGTTACTCAGGCACGGCTTTGGTTCTGTAATAACAACAACGACAATATTCCCAAAACATGAGCAGAACCAAGGAGTACATCATAGTGTGGGGAATTAAACTAAGATTACCTATGCCATTCACAGAGCATCCCCCTGCTCTCCCTTCTCTTTGGGTTTCCCTGCCCGCAGCCGTGTCCTTCTGCACTCCTCTCGCAAGGGGGAGTCTGGGGAGGCTCCAGCCTCCACGCTCGCGCCTTTTGGGTTTGCAGCTCCCGGTGAGTGGGGGACAAAGCTGGCACCCCTCAAAACCCACCACCAGCGTGAAGACCAGCTACTTCACTAAAACCTCTCTGAAGGAATGATGAAACAGAAAAGCTGGAAAAGCTTTTCTTAGGGGGAAAAAAGTGCACCTGAAGAGGCTACTATTGTACACATTTTTTGAAACCTTGCAGAAGAAATACATGCCTGGGGGCTTTTAAACTCTACATGTTAATTGCCTTCTCCAAAAGAGGAGGTACAGGGCTGAATCACGCTTCTAAGATGACAGATACATGCTACTTCTCTTTTTATAGAATGCCAAAAGTTAATGCACCAGCTAGTACTGTAACAAAATAGTATTGCTATAGAAATTTCCATTTTTCCATAAAATTCACTACGGGTTTAAATTAACCAGCATTCACACACCTGCTAACACTACAGCACCCAGCATTTCTGCTTGTCTTGGTCATGGAATTTCACTGGAACTAAATCACTTAAGGTTTATGCCAAACAGTAGCTGCTGCCAGGATGGGCTCTCTTATAGCCTTGTTTCCAAATTTGTGAAGCAAGTATGTGCAACAGAAATGTCACACCTGCTGGGAAGCAAGGATAGAGAGGAACTGAGGGTTTTTTCCACTTTGCGGCAGGAGTGACAAAGGGGCCATTTCCTTGCTTTGTTAACCTGGGGGCAACAGGGTTTATTCTGTTCTAAATTTTGGGCTGCCACTGCCGAGCTCAACACACAGCTGGTGAGCTCTGCACCAAGCCGGCAGCAGAGCCCAGTGCATGCTTGCTCCTGGCATCTTCATCAACTCCCATCATTTGCAGCGTGGAAGGTCAAGCCTAGAAGAGCTGGAAAAAGCCAGTCCCCTCCTGGGGATTCACATTCAAACCTGGATCGCATTAGCCTGTTCACTTCAAAACATGCATTTGGCAGCGGACAGACATAAAAAGCCCCCCAGGCAGTCCAAGGCGATTACTGTGCCGTTTGACAAAAAGCTCATTTTGATTTTGAACCCAACTGTACAGTTTCTCTGAAGGCAGAGATACTGCATTCCAGACATTAAATGGGTATTTCTTTCCCAGACACGATGCTGGCCACCTTGGCCTTCCCCGCGGGGAGAAACCAGCGCTCTGCAGAGCCGCAGGCAGAGCCCAGGGCTAACGTAAGCCAGGCTGGACTGGTCTCCTTCCAGCGCCAGTAAGGACAGGCTTTCATTAAAATGGAGAAGTGGCAAATGCATCACAATAAAGAAAATGAGAGGCAAATAAATTCCTTAGAGAAATAAGAAGGAATGGAAAAAAAAAAAACCTCAAGAAAGAGGATGCCAGAAAAACCCCGAGGACAGAGGAGCATCTGATGGGGACGCCAGCTTTCCTCTATAAAGAAACCCACAATCATTACAGGAGAGCAGGAGTCCCCGCATCATTAGGGTTGCCACCAATTTCCATTATAAATAGCTCAATTTTAGCAATTGTTATGGGGCTTGGAAAAAGCTAGTTTAAGTTGAAAACTGTTATGTTAACTGGGAAGGCAGGGAAGAGCATTTCTGCAAGGTCTTAAAAAAAGGAATAAACTGTTACTTAGCGACAAATCTTTGTCACTGTGACTTCAAAAAGAAGTCCATTCGCTTACTTCAAAGTAACCGACCAAGCCAGTAAAACGGGAGAGAACACATGTTGCCAAGATGGGGGTGGAAGGGAAAAAAAAAGGAATGAGAAGTTGGAACACAGCTATCACGAGCAGCACATCTCATCCCAGAGCAAGAGCATCTTGGCTGGGAGGGTCTGCATCCTCCTCAGCGCAGCCCAGAACACGGCAGACAACCACCACCAAGGAGGAGTTAATCCAGCCACATCTGGGGACATACTGATCCTCACTCTACATTGCCAAATCCCGCTTTTGGAAATGGATGAACTACTGTGCAGAAGTGTCTGAGGGTGAAGGAAATCAACCTGAAACAGAAGTGATGTACTTTTCCAGTAAAGTAGGTTCACACTGAGCCTCATTTTAAGAAGTTTAGACTACTTCAGCACAGCCGTGGGCACAGCAGTGAAGAAATCTTCACTTTCTAACAGTGAACCTGAACAGGTTATCAGCCCCCCAGCAAGCCCTTGCCTGTCCAGATGAGCAGCCTGGGAGGAAACAGCGTTGAAAGAAAAAAAGAAAAAGAGAAAAAAAATAATAGAGTGCCACCGTGCTTCAACCACAGCGCAACAGGTATAGCAGAAAGCAGCAGCCATGGGCATCGCTCTGGTTGGGATGAGCGTGCCCCAGTGCCAGGCAGAGGCAGACAGGCACACATCCCGCCGTACCTGGGATGCTTCCCTGTGGCTCTTCCTTCTCAGGGGTGGCTGGTTTGGGATCAGAAGCTGAGGAGATGAGCTGCTCGGAGCCTTCCTCACTGGCAGCCAGGTCCCCATGTCTTGCTGCTCCCTCCACTGATGCATCGCTCTCTAGATCAGCATTTCTTCTCTCTGGACCAGGTTCTTCAGCTGATGGAGAGCATGAAGGTGAGTCGAGTGTCAAGCAGCTATCTGTGGACGGGGGGGGGTTCTGCTGTGTGCCCAAATTTCCAGTGGCAGAGACAGCTGAGGTATGGCAGCCCATAAAGACTGTTGCTGGATGATACAGTCCTGCTGGCACGCCTGTCTTGGTGCTGATTCCTGCCTGTCTTCCAGCCTGCGGCATCTGAAAAACACAGGTGGGAGCTGGCTTAAGAAAACACACAGGCAGCGCATTGCAAATGGAGCTTCTAGAGGATGGCATGTTAGTTTCTGGAGAGAAAAGTGTCACAGAATTCAAGTATTTTCTACAGTATTATTATTATCACACAAACATTTGGCATGCATTTCTGGCATCCTAGTGTGAAAACAAGGGCCTGGACCTCAACTGAAGTTCTGAGAGCCAAAACAACCAGTGGCAAAAGCGCACTGCACACCCAACCCAACTAAAAGAGACTGAAATACATAAAGGACTCCTGTCAGAACAGTTACTGGTTTTTTTTTCAAACAGGCAAACCTTTAAGACTAGATTCCTGCAAAGGCTTTTAAGACCCTGGACCAAAGCATGACATTTTGAGTCACCATCCCTGTAGGTATTTACAAGATGTGTAGATGTGGCACTTGGGGACATGGGTTAGTGGTGGACTTGGCAGGGCCAGGTTAACAGTTGAACTCGATCTTAAAGGTCTTTTCCAACCTAAACAATTCTATAATTCTATTTAGAGCTACCCACCAAAGTCACTGAAAATGCCTTGAAGTTCCTGACTGTAGAGGAACCATTGTGCTCTACTTGTATGCGAGATGGTACAGCTGCCAGTAGCCTGTGGTTTAGGCACCACAGCATCCCCAAGCCAAGGGAGGATCATTAGGACCCCGTTACAGTGTCCATGGCACCCACAGCAGCAGCTCTGAGCAACCTCCTCCTGCTGCTCTTCTCATGGTCTTCTCTAGAAGGCAACAGGATAGGAAATGGTCCCCAGAGAGCCTGAAATGTATATCTGCCATCACTCACTTGTCTATATATCCAGCTTTGCTCACAGCACGTCAACAAAGCAAATAAGAATGAGGCAAAAATCACTGCATTCATTGTCTTCTTTCTGCTCTTTCCTGTTTGTTAAATCACACCGATGAGGAAGGACTACCCAGCTAAACCCACGCAGACGAAATCGCATTTTCCACAAGGCAACTTGGGGCACCAAGTAGAAACATTTTAAATGGCACTTTCCTCCAAGAACTGTTGAACTTGCATAAAAATAGTTCCAACAGTATAACCACTCTGCTTCTAAATCCCAGTATTTTAATACTTGCCTTTTTTTCTTTGTAAACCTACTCAATCAGAACAATTTAGGAGGAGTGGCTGCTGCCACCACTACTACTAAAAGGTCACCGCCAGTTTATGCAAAGCCAAAATTAGCTATCATAATACCATTGTTCATACTAAGCAGGGCTTACTTTTCAGCCCCAAATCACAGCAGGACAATTTACAGTCACCTCCACACCTCTCTCCTCTTTCATTGCCTGACCTCTTCCTACCATACAAACTCAGCTGCCAAGCCCAGCTTAAAGGAAACAAAGGCATCTTGTCTGGTTTGTGACCAAGTTTCATTAAAAAAGCTCAAATTCCACTAACAAGAAGCAGAACAAAAAGCCATGAAGTTATTTTAAGAAGGAGTAAAGGTTTGCTACTCAGATTAAGTTCACAGCTTATTCCATCACCACTGCTCTCGGGTTCCTCCTAATTACTTTTTGGGTCTTGGATTTGCTGCTTTAAAATGCATCTAGCAAGTACTTTATGGAATTAGCAGCTCCTGGATGTGGTGTTCCAAAACAAATGCAATTCGAACAGGTACAAGTGCTTGGCAGAGTCACAGCAAACGCACATCTCTAACAAGCTCCTATGATTGCAGAAAAAATATAATAATCTCTTCACTGTCTTTGGATTCTCAAAACAAAAGTATGGCACATAACACTGATCTAGGTACTGTTTTTACCACCAACAAACAGTAAAAACGTGTAGATGGTTTACCTAAAACAGTCAACAAAATTACTGAACTTCATGCCACTCCAGCTGGGAGTTAAATGAAGTCTCTTCACAAAGCACACTTACAATCCTTTTTTTGGCTGTGGAGAGCAGGCTCCCCACTTCTTCCTCCAGTAACAAATACAATCTTTTCTATTATCATTAAAGTGTTTTGAAGACAACAAAGGTAAGAAAAAAAATCCCTTCCAACAGGACTTACACAAGGGCCCAGTCTCCCATGGCAGCGGCTGAGCATGTGAAAGCTAGGGAGGTGAAGCCCAGCCAGAGGCTTGTCTCTTCCAGGCGCCAGGTGTTATGCTCACCTGGTGACTCCTCCTTTCTCAGGCAAGAATGCTCTGCCACCCACGGGTGTTCCTGGGAGGTGCCCTATGCCCCACGTCCAACAGGCATGGCAGCACCAAGATGCACAAGTCCAAAATCTTCAAAAAACCTCAAGAAAGTGCTTCAGAGTTGAACAAGCCAGACTTCATTGCACAAAGGCTTCAGAAGCCCAGGCTATACAGCTCTGCCAGCTGAGAAGGACCTCTTCTCCTCCAGCTTCCAACACCGGATTGCTAATACACTGGGCTTAAAGACTGGTGCTCAAGTCCTTTCCATGGAGAATCGTGGTTTCTAGACAAATAGTGTTTGTGTATATGATTTCTGAGTTTGAAGACTCCCATAAAAATTGAGAGTCCCAAAGGGGACATATCCCATGGCTCAGTGAAGTACCAGATATTCACACTGGTGTTTTAGGGGCACTGTGATACTGACCATCTCTAGAAGATTGGTTCTGTGATTGTCCTTCTTGGTCTCCAAGACGCATCGGTGACAAGGTTATCATGGGATCACTGGCATCCTGACTAGCCTGAAGGAATATCCTGGATATACCACCTGTTAACCGCAAATGCTCACTATGACTGACTCGGTACCACATCGCTGAGAACAAACTCTTGTATTTTGGACATAAGAAGAAGCAGATTTTAAGTGAAGTGAAGGTGGTGGGAAATGGGACACCATCAGTCCAAAAAAACCAACCAACCCACACAGTTACAGAGTAAGATCTCAGACACAGCACGCAGACAAGGCAAAAGGATGCACAATGTAACTGAAGTTACCTTTGTATTTAAGGAGGGAGAATGAGAAGGAGAAAAAAGGGAACGGGATCCAAGAGTCCACAATCAAGCTATAAACTGTAACTCAACATGAAGTGACATACTGGGGTATGCACCAAGTTCTTGTATTGTCCAAAACCTGCTAAGAGTTTTTAAAAATCTAACTCATACCTTGAGCCTTTGAAATTTTAGTATTTATGTAAACCCTTCCATAGGTTAGAAATCATGTCTCCTACACTGACTGCTTTTAATTGAAGATTCAAAATTAGCATTCAAAAATAAACTCACCTTTTCACACACATCTGAATTAAAAATGTAATTCACAAACTGCTGGAGGTCTGCTTATATAGGTCAAGGTTGCTCAGGTTCATTGCTTTGTATATTACAGTTTAAAGAATGCTCTAAATTCAAGGTTCTTAACTTTTTAATCTATGGGGAAAACTTCCTATAAACTCAGATTAACGACTGCTAATGCACTGAAGAAAGAAAACCAAAAACCTTCCTCCTACTATAAAAACAAAATAGTGTGGCCTCTGTTTCTTTTCTGATAAGAGTCTTAAATACCAAACATTTAACTGCATAATAACATTTACTGGCAGCCAGGCTGCCTGCTTAGCAGATATATAAAGCAGGTAAAAGGAGGAAAAGTTAATTTCTTGGCTGAATGATTCCATCGGTAGCTATAGGGCAAACTAGAAAGTCTTTTAGTAAAGTAGCAGTTGATTCTTCTATCAATCTGCAGCACACATACTCTTCCAAGGAATGCATTAAATATGAAAATCATATCCCGTTATCATCTGTTTCCAGCTTTCAGCCCAGTAAGCTTTTCTTAATGAATGCTGTAGCCTAAGGGACAAGCATGCTGTTGGCTTTTCTGAATAATGGAGTGATGCTACCGTTTTTGCTTATTACAATATCGACTAGCTGAGGGGGTTTCACACATAGTCACAAGTGACTACTCTTGCCAGCATGCTCCAAGTTATTACAAGATGTTTTTAGACATTTCATCTAAAAGAGCTTTACTGCTTTTAGTGAAGAAAACAGCTATGGTCTTGAACTGTATCATTTATATGGAGATAGGAGGAGGGATTAGAAGCCTGCATTACTGCAGATATATAGCAGAATATATTTAAGTATTCCTTGTCAGTCTTTTTGTCTGTTACTTAGATATGCAATCTTTTTGCTTCTTCTGAGGAAAGGTCAAAACGCACAAAATTATAAATACACCATATGAATCAACTGCTGCATTTTTTTAAAATATCATTCATTAAGAATATTTCCTCCTTGGTCAAGGCCATTTTCACACTATTCGGCACAGGAATTATAAAAAGCAACACAAAGATGAATATAAAGAGTTAGAGCTTTCCTTCCTTTTTAATTCTAGTTCTTCGGTTGAAATAATCGCACTTTTTACCTGGGTTATTCTACTTCACTCAGTCACTAAACAATATTTCACACTACAAATGCCACAACAAAAATCCCCACGCAAAGACTGCTTAGCAATGCCTGCCTCTTCACGCAGCAGCTCAGAGGAAAGCACATCGATGTAATAAACACATTTTCCTCCCCACTTCTTTCGCATTACCTGCTTGTTGTATTCTGCTTCCTTGTCACCTTCTGCTGACAAGTTACCCTCTTGAAGTGATAACACACTTCTAATTTCTCTTCCGTACCATGCCTAAATGTGAACAAATCCATTACATAAAATTGAAAGCCAAAAAACCCCCCACCACAAATCAACAAATATTACTTTGCAGATTATGCACTTTTAAATGTAATGTCCTAGTAACACTTTTTACTTGGACTATATTTAAAAAGCCAGAGATCCCATTTTCTCCTAATTTTTCCGCTCCCCTGAACAAATTACATGGCCTGTACACAGCATTCTGCAGGTTTTTAATACACATGTATTCATTCATGTAATTTAGAATCCTACAAAATAGTAATAACTTGTTGACTGAAATTTATTTCATTCCAACTAGTATTTGTTACGCCAAATTATTTCTGCTGTATCCAGACAACGCGTCTGCTGCTCTGGGATGAAATGAGCTTTAGAATTTGTTTTTGTTTTACATACATCATCTTACAACTCACTGAGCTATTATAAGGAAAAATATATGGCAGATGTTATAAAGAGCAACCCAGCATGAAAGGCAACTTGCTGTAGTGTTACTAACAAACAACTGCATACACCGCCTTCACCTCCACTACATTGTTTAATTGACCAAATGTAATGCGTTCGTAGTAGGACTACTGCATAAAAGCCAAGCATATGCAGCACCTATAATTAATCCTGTTTGTTAGTAATTGTAAACCCCAATAACAAGTTACATCGGCCCTGAATGAAAGCACTTCAATACCTATTCTGCATCAGGTAATATGCATGAAAATAAATCTTTAAAACAATTAACTTAACCAGCTCTGTACTACACTCCAATGGTGCATTCAGCAAGCCTGCTATTTCCCAGGTAACAGAAACTGTTCATAAAATTGTAAACATGAAATTTGAAGAAACAAAAACTAACCACATGAGAATTAAAGATGCTCAAAATAAACTTAAATGTAACAACTAGATTTTCTTGACAGCTTAAGCATATTTACTTATACTCCCAAAAATTACTGAACAAATTGCAGACATGCAAACAGAGGGAAAAAAGTGAATTTTTCAGAAACAAAACAAGTTTGGTCAGTTACAGCCTCATATTAAAACGTGCACATAGTTGTAATAAAGCACTCCTAAAGGGCACTCTCCCTTTATAGGGAAAAAGATAGAAGACAGAAAATAGTAATGATTTCTTTCTGTGTACTTCCATGATAGATTAAACGATTCATAATTCTTATGCAATCCACAACAAGGGGGCTCTTCATAACCACAATACAGAGGATATGTAATCTGTGCTTTGTTCAACAGCTCAGAAAAATAAGTAAGTCTAACCTGGCAAAAATAAAATGGATGGCACAGAAACATCAAAATGGAAGTAATGAATGAAAACCCTGCATGCAGACCCCCTCATGGCACAACTGTGACTCACACCAGTATGTTGTAACAACCTACCACTAGTGAAACTGGTGTGCATTACAGTTGCTCAGAAAAAAAAATAAATATCCTTAAAAACAACAGGGGAAACCTAACATCACAACATACCTCCTGTCCTGCCCTGCTTTAAATAAAAACTTAAAATAGAAAAAAAGGGGCAGGCTGGGGAGGGTGCAGAAGTCACACACACCCCCCCCAGGGACAGTCACTAAACTAAGCTGAAGTGAGGAAAGTACGCTCTGTGAACGTCACCAGATCCAACAGGCTTAAAAGAGTTACCAGGCACTAGGTCACCTACAGTTGGAATTTATTAATGTGGGTATGCAACCATGGGACGTTAGCCAGCCCATTGGTTTAGTGGAGTGAAAACAGCCACCACAAGAGATAGCTAGGTCTTTTCCAGAGAGCTTCCTTACTTCCAAAGACAGGGAGATCAGCTAACGACCCCCCCAGATCACCAGCTCTGAACGCAGAAGTCAAGGACAGCACGTCCCAAATAGGAAGGGTAGATGCAAACCTACGGCGTTCCAGAGTGCTCGATAACCAACGCGCACGGGTCTCACTGCCCCATCTCAAATGCCGTAAGTAAAAATCTTCCTCGTGAGCACAGAAAAGCAGAGATCAGGGCTATTTACTTTAATGGGAACAACAGAAGGCAGGGTTAATACATTGCAAGTTATAGCTAACACGGGGAGAGTTGTCTGGGGCCAGCTAGTTGTTGTTCTTAATAAAAACAGCAAGGAGGCTTTCAATGAAATCAAAGACAACTAGTTTTAAAACAGTAAAGTTGGGGGTGTGTGGTTTGTTTTTTCTAGCCACAGTGCAAAGTTACTGTATAGGGCTTGTCACATTACACTGAATTTGAAGCCTTATGAGGATTCAAAAAGGACTAGACACTGCATTAACATTAACATCCATAGTTAAAAAGGACCAAAGATTTTTAGAACGGACAAAGGCTCACAATTCAGGTCATACATTTATCTACTGAAAGAAAGGAACTTTTCTAATGTAAGAACTGCATACAAAGGGTTTCTTGCCCTTTACTGTGATGCAGCTAGTGAAAACCAAATCAGACAGCAGGAAAAAAAAAGTAATAAAATACATTGCTGCTTCTACATCCCTAGGTCAGGCAAAACTGTAATAATCATGCTTCCTAGTGTGGTGTTTCCAGAGCATACCAAGAGAAAAGTTTCAGAAAACATTCAAAAGTAAGGTTTGCTCATTTGTTTTCTAACTTTTACATTTTCCTTTTCCCCCTTCTGCTCCCCCTTGTTTTTATGTTGCAGTCTGATTCTTTCCTCTTAGCTTCTTCCAGAAGTGCTTATGTATTTCTTTTCACATACTTGCTGTATCTAAGCCTCTCAGCCACCCCACACTTTTCAGTCCTCTACCATTGTTGTCCAACGGTGCTGCTGCATGTTTGCCTTTTCTGGAACCTGGACCCAGGCTTTTTAGACACATCCTTTCAAGAGGATCACAGGCTAAGTTTTACTGTCTCAGGTCAAGCTCTGTGTGTCCATGAACAGCAGAAAGAGGGAGGAAAACAGTACGTTCCAAGAACAGTGCCCCTGTCTTAATTCAAACTGCATTTTGGAGAAATAAAACACAATCACAACTGAGTTCTAGAGAGCCACACAAAAGTGTTGTGCCAGTACCACATCACAGGGGCTTAAAATGCCTCAACTAATTTGTTTTCTTTCCTACTTTCTTCCAGCAAGTTAAAAAAGGGGGGTGGCAGAGGGACGAAAATAGCCCCCGCCAAATACTTCTGAAGAGTGCTACTGCTGAACAAATTTCCCTCTCAGATTTTTCCCCTCTCCAAAAATCTGACTCCATATATTAGTGGCATGAGCATGTTACATTTTTTTTTAAAAAATCTGAGATCATTGCCGAACTATATCACTTTGCAAAATTCGATTTGTTCTTCAGTGAATAGCAAGACAACATATTAATAATGATTCAAAAATCCTCAAAGCTTGGCTTTTTCTTAGAGTAGCCTATTCACAGTACTTCACTCATGAGTTATGATAAAAAAAACCTGTTTCAAATTGTTTCAAACATCAAGGTAAGTAGTAGAACTAAGTGTGGCCTTGTTTGAGCTCAGCTTTATTCCAGATAGTTCAAACACAGTACTTTGTTGTAACAGAAGTTATTTACTCTTACACTTCCTCTGCTGATGGAGACAGAACAATAAGCAGGGGCAAGACTAACTACGGCCATTTAGGGTGTTCACACCAGCAAAATTAAAAATATGTCCTGAAACAACTTCCATGAAATATATTTGGGTATTTTTAAGTAATAAAAGCCCTACTAAAATACAGTTTTATAACAAAGTTTTTTGTGAAACTATTATAACTTGTCTTTTTGTCCTAACCTAGATAGCACTGATTTATTACCATATCACTAAGACTCCAAATACATGATCCATCTCCACTTTTTTAATCTCAGTTCTTCCTTTCCTCCAAGAGACTCAGAAGACTGTAGAGCAGATGTAGAGTTCTGTGAAGTGTTGCTGACTACCTCTGCAGCTACAGTAGGGTCCATTACATCATATATTAGCAGAGTTTGGGTTTGTTTCAAATTCCCAAACACTACCACTTTGAGCACTCCAAAACACATGATGAGGTTTCACTAGCATCTGAAGTCTTGATGTGCATAAAACTCAGACAAAACCAATTCAGCAACCCTGTAATAACAGTAAACACTAACGTATTAAGGCTTATAGAAAGTTACTTCCATCTTCTGAATCATCTCTGAACTTGAAGCTTTCATATGAGCTTCAAATTGGTCGAATTCCTTTAAAAAGGTCTGGTTTCGCAGAAGAGCTCCTTTTTGTCGTTCTTCTATTTCTTTCAAGTATTTTTTCAGCTTCATGTATTTTAGTTTCATTCTACAGGGGGAAAAGAAACCATTTTATTTTCATATTCTTTAAGTACAAATGCCTATTTTACAACCACCTTTCTTCAGACACATGCATACTAACGCTTACGTAGGAGCTGCCCCCTCAGCCCCTGCAAAAGGAGTAGACACATTCTTCTGCACAACTGTCCAAAGCTACATTACACAACTGACAGGATGTCCGCTACGTAACCTCAGATTTAAACAGGGGGTTTTAGTGCTCAGAAGGGCAAGTATATTAAAAAACTCTTGTAAATCTGTTTTAAATGGATTATGTTTTAGTCACATCACATTAAATCAAAATGAAAAATTGTATTTAGAAGAATGTGTTCTGCAAGTCATAAAATTGTAACATGAAGGCTGCAGTTTCACAACTGCTTTAAGCCAATCTAAATCGATGCTGTCACCGAAAGTGCCATCTCACTCCACACCTTTCTTTTTTGTGCCAATACTATCCCCTGTGTGGCCACGTGACAATTTAGGCCAAGAGTAATCCAGCTGAAAATCCACCTAAACCAGTTCTCACCCACCCAAAAAGCAGATTCACTTTGAGCCAGACCTATTTTCTTATAAAGGGCAGCCACACAAGCCTTTAGTGCCAACAATGGGAAAGTGTGAACCAGGTGCAGTCAGGAGCATGTTTTGGTCTCTATGTGCCTACAGGTCTGCTTAAATCAGGAGTGAAATTGCAACCTATATTCCCCAAACTACCAATATTTTCAGAGAAACTTCAGTTCAAAACTTGTTAGATTAAAATAAATCAAATAAAAACAGAAAACAAAGTACATGTGATGTTCCCCCACCTGTTCAGGCACTTCTTTCTTTAATTTACACCTTCACTTTCTAATCTAAATGTCCTCTTTCAGAAGAGGAGTTCCTGAGGAATCGGTCATTATTGCACCTAGCTCTTGGTCCCTTGAGCCAAGACAGAAAAGTCACCTCTGAACTTTACAAAACACATTTGAGGAAAGGAACAGAACATGGATGAGACACTTTTCATTCCTCTTTTGTTGTTCTAGTTTGTTGATTTGGTTTTTGTGAGTTTTTTTTTCTTTTGTTTGCTTGAGTTATTTTGCACTTTGGTTTGCTGTTTAGGGTTTGGGTTGTTTTTTTTGTACCGACTGTATATGCAATTTACATTAAATAGATAATGCAGAAACAGCAGGACCAGAACCTAGAATATCCTCCAGGACTTCCTAAGACTTTCAGACTTTCAAGACCCCAGGACTTTCTTGCATGAACTATGCTACAGTGATTTTGTAAAAGTTGCGTAAAACCAATTTGCATGTTAGTTATTACGAAGATAATAACATTTCAGTATTAATAGAATTAGGTGGTTGCGCTATTGCTGAAGTTATTTCACCAATAACTTAAGAGACATTAATCTTACATTACACTTAACATATGAATATAAATCTGTTATAAAAAAACCTTCAAGATCACATTCCAAAAGCACTCCATGATACCCAAGTCTTTGTAACCAAAATAAAATAACCTATAAGAAGCTTTTCAATAGCCTTACAGGTATGCATCAGATTTTCTGTATTCCATCAGTCGTCTTTCTAATTCCAGCCTTTTGGCTTCACTGGAAGAAAACAAACAAGACAGTAAGATAAAACTATTTCACAATTTGAACTCTCCAAATGCAAGAAACAAAGCATTTTTTTACAGAGCATAACCTTTTCATAGCAGAAAGCACATTTTTGCTCTATTAGCAGTCTTAGAGGTTGACCTGCCAGTCAAGCTTATCACTAAAAAAAAAAACCAAACCAACCCACAAACAAAAAACCCTAAACATCAAAGCTTTTACTTTTCTCTTTGTCCCTCACTGGAACAAGAGCTATGTTGTTTGAAAGGGAAAAGATGCCTGAACATGTACGTATCCACACAAGACCCACCAAAAAGCCAGAGTCTTTTGCCCAGCTTAAGTCGCTGTTCCAAGTCCCTTCTCCAGCAGCCCCAGGAAGGGCTCTAAACCCCGAGACTCACCACAGGCTCATCCCTCCCTTTCTTCCCCACTCTGAATCCCAGAGCAGATCACCTCCAATGCAGGAAATACTTAGCTGAACTTGTTCAAATGGACAGCTCCCCAGAACTCCTTACAGGAATGTATCAACGCATTAAAATAGAAAAAAGAAAAAATCCCAACTGGCTTACAGACCCAACGTCCTATCCAAGAATTTTATTTAACAATTTGAACTGAAAATCAAGTACATATTTCACACTTACACATTAAAGCCGAGTATATCTAGAGATGTGCTAGCACTACCTGCCAGAACTTAATAAAGGATAACAGATAAAAGTAACCATCAAAAATATTTACAGTTGTGAAAATGCTATGATGCCATCTGTATCTGCCAAAAGCAATGCAAGGTTATAGGCCCATGGGGATGATCAAAGTGCTTGAGAACAAACTCCATACCTTATCTACAATCTATTTCAAAGCGAATCTACTTTCAGGAGGAGAAAAGAGTAAAGCTGATATTATTTCATAATTACAAACTGCATCTGAAGATGAGCAGCCATCCCACAAGCAAAAAAAAAAAATAATTGATAAGACAGGGGCTTTAGTAAATTCACATTACAAACCCTGCAACAATCAAAGTATCTTAAGTTGCTTATTAAAAAAATTACATCAAATTCTTATTAGCGAGGAAGGCTGTACATGTGCAAGCAATATGGGCATATACATGAGATTGCATACACCTGTATGGCTAGGTATGCTTATCTCTGGATTTGTGCACTCCCCCAGACATGTCCACGCCACAGCCACACACATCTGTCTCCTCCCAGTTGCCCTGCAGAGGAAAGCAAGGGAAAAAAACCCTTTCTGCTTCTTAGTCTGAGAGATCAAGGCATCCATTTTACCCATCTGATCCTGCCACTGTCTGAAACAAGATTAGGTTTTCATGTCATGTATGCAATTTAAAAGCCACGCTTCATCTGGGATCTCATCCTTTCAATTTCCTTTAACATGATGGACAGCTAAGCAAAAGCAGATTTCAAGATCTTGTTTTTATACTTCTAGAAGTAATTTTCATGACTCAGTGAAGAACACCGATATCCTGATGGATGTAAAAGCCGATGGATGCGAACAGCCATTGGCTCCAATCCTATTTCTCATTCTCTGATACCACAGGTAGCACATCACACTCCTCAGCTCCTGAAAGACTGTTTCCCTCCTACCAGTGTGGATTTTCAGTATCTCATTCATTAGTCTGTTACAGATATTTAGACAGCACATGAATATATAAGTAAGGTCTTCTCAAGGCAAGACAAAGCAATATAAAAAAATACTCAAATGCTGAGAGGCTTTTAGCAGGTATCATCACTACTGATGCCTAAAATGGTTACTGCACAGCTCGTGGTGTTTTGCAACACAGCTCTGTTCGAGCACTGAATTAGAGGCAATCAAGACTTGAGTTGTAGATTTGCTTGCCCAGGCTCTGGCGAGGTTCCAGTATAGTTTCTTTGTGTCAGTGACAGAAGCAAAGCCTGAAGCAGTACAGGGATCGTGCTGGCCACTCCGCTGCACCACAGCCTCCTTTTTTACATGAAAAAGGAAAGCTTTCCGCCTGAAAGTTTTATTTGTTCACGCAGTTTTGCATTAGGTTAAAATGGTGCAAACAGTCAGTTATCAACTTTTTTTTAAATGGGCAAAAATAGCACACTTCAGAACTTTTTAAGGATCCAGGTGGCTCATTTTCAAAGAACCCTGCATCTTCAGTTTACAGAAGGAGTGTTGGTTTGGGATTTGAAAGCAGAATTAAATTCTCTGGTCAGCTGCAAGCTCTCTCTAATCTCTGGCATTTCACCAGGCATCAATCTGTAGCGATATTTGATCCTTCACCTCCCATTTAAACCAGCAGGACTAAGATGCCTCAGTATTTTTTGAGATACCTGGCCTTAGTCTCTTTGTGCTTCAGTTTCGCATCCATAATGTAGGAATAACAGTACTCCTGTCATGATACCCTGTTGAGATAAGTACACAGAAAATTGTGCAACACTTGGGCACAATGCAATCTTCCCATAAAAGTAAAAAATGTTATTTTTACAGTTGTTTTTCTACACCAATCTGGCATTAAATCAACTGTTGAGCATTCAGCTGCATCCACCTTATCAGCCTGGAGCCTGGCCAGAGCTTGCTCAAGCTTTAGCCGACTCCGCTGGTACCCTGGGTGGGTTAGAGAGGGCCTGTTTAGTACCATCTTCTACGTACAGCTGATACCAGCTGACATTTCTGAAACTAATAAATCCCTACCTGGTTTACATTCTCTGTTCAGGACATCTCAGTATTTGTACACATTTACTGCAAATCCCCCTCAGGGTGAAGCACCTGGCCTCACTGTCTGAAAAGCAAAGCTAATTGCAAAGTTAGTCACAGTGTTAAGTACAGCACTTAACTATATAATGCATTTAAGTCATTGCCCACACTGCTCAAAAAAATGCCTTTCTCACCGGCAACCACTGAAGATTAAAAGCTGAGTAATCACAACATGGTCAGGTCTGTACAGAATACAGAAGGTAAATCCTCTGCCCCAATTCACTTAAGATCTTTGACACCTCAAACCTAATTCTTTCCAATTTTGGTCACAACACAGGTATCACTGACCTGTGTACAGAGACCTATGCACGCAGTGGTTTTTATATTTAGATTGGACAAAGTACCAGCATTGGTAAATAAAACATGGCCAATAGAGTCTAACATGTGATTTAAAGCACAGTTACGCGTTCTTTGCACAAGTCTCAAGGCAGTCCACGCTGTTTATTGGAAGCTTAATATCTGGTGACTAATTTCTCAAGCACTTCAGAGCTTAGATATTTACAGAAAAAAGATATTTATGAGAACAGGTGGAAAAGAAATGTTTATGAGAACTCCCTTCTAGTTCACCTAGTCAGATGAGGGACATAACAAAGCAGCAGCTTCCTCACCATATTCAATCTCTTGCACACACAGCTTATTAGCAGCGGCTCATTGTGCGCTTAAGCGCAACTGTGAACTGAAAGCAGGACTGCAGTCAGGAGGGAAACAGCTGTTGGGTACTTCAAGTCTGAGGAACAGGCAACTTGACATTAGATCAGTGCAGAATTCCAAAGTGGGACTTAAGAAGCTGAAACACTCCAGTGATTTAGCAAAAGTTTTTATACTTTACACTTTAAAAAGTTTGTTAGATAAAAGGTATCACTTCGAGAAATTCTCGATTCAGAGGCAACTGCCTCTGCAGCACCATTCCCAGAGGCAACAGCAGCATACAACTTGCAGTCTGGCAAAAAAAATTACTCCTTGTTTGTCACCACCACCAAGTACAAATACATCTTTTATTTTATATTTTAAAGTACATACAACAGAACTTTGCCAGACAAAAAAGTTCTATTTATTATCACAAGACCTGTTAAGCTGGATCTCCAAAGGAAGCACAGCTTTGCCATCATGCTGTCTGTCTGCCTGTAATTCCCCGTCCTCACATAACTCCTGAATGTTTTGGAGCAACTGAATTAGAGGGGCTGACATTTGAAACATACTACGTTCCCAGAGGTTTCAGAGGAGCTGGAGAGGGGTAGTCCATTTGTGCAGGGTGAGCTCAGCCCTAGCTCGGACAACAGAGAAGCTACAAAAGAGGTGACCCAACTTCATGCAGACAGGGCTCTCAGGAAGCACAAGACATCTCTAATCCTAAACACGAGGGACATCTGCACACAAAGATATAGTTTAAAACAGCCTGCAGTCTGGAGCACTCAGATTTTAATCTGTCCTCACTCTTCATTTTCTAATACTGCAATTTAGATAAAGTGCCTTCCCTATCTAGGGCCCACATCTTTAATAATTTCTATACAATAAAAGTATACTTTGTATATTCTTATCCAGCCTTTTAAACAGCAAGTTATTCCCGTTTTGATTGCCACAGTCTTCCAGACCAGAACAGGATATTAGTGAAGACATAATGCTGCATTTTTGTAAAAGCATTCTCTATGTGCACATTCATATTCTCACAGCCATGGTGGTGTTAGTTCTGCTAATACCGTACATTTCAGATGCTAGCATGAGACCCAGAAATCAAAGTCTTCTGCATGAGATGGAAAACAGGTACTGCTTAAAAGCAACTTCATAACAGCATACCATAAATGATCTCGAGAGACTTCCTCTGGCCAGAAAAAAAGTGCTAATTGACACCAATTACTGTGGTTATTGCAGCGAGTAACAGGCCGGGAGCATCACTAATTGTGCAGAGCTGCAGAGGAACCGACCACAGATGGAGATCCCTCAGGCCAGAGCCCCTTCAGAGAGCTTGCATCACCACACACACTTGCTTTCTTCCTGAAGTCAGATCATAAATCTTAAACTGAAACACCTAAAATAACTTTTTTTTTTTTTTACTGATTAAAAAGATGTCTGTAGGAGAAACATCCGTACACATCCATTCATCAGCTAGCCAGCTCCACAACACCAGCATCTACATCATTTGCTTGTTTGCTTAAAGTAACAATTTTGTAAACGTTGCCAGAAGCGCTTCAAGAGGACGGGCCAGGCAAGCCGCAG
>JAVJGI010000035.1:715461-735500 GCA_035590275.1 Ibycter americanus | reverse complement strand
GGTGCGTTGATTTCCCCCCGCCCCCCCCCCCCCTCCCTCATTTTAATAAAAGGCATTTTATAGAGCACTAGAGTGAACCAGGGTAGAGCATCCTGCAGCTCCCAGTTTGTCCGATGGCGGGGTGTTCTCAAACCCATGCGGAGGGGCAGACCCCACCGGGCTGCAGGAGTGGTCGGAAGGAGTTTGGGGAGGTGACATCGGGTCCATGGCAGCAAGACCCCCATGCTGGCAGCTGCGCTTTACCTATGCAGTGGGTACCAAAGCACGTGGGGCTCCTGAAGTTCCACCAGAACAGAAAAGCAAAACAATTGCTGTTCAACACCCCATGCACAGTCCCCAACACCGTCCTTGCTGGTGCTGCCAGCCCTGCTGACCTCTCCGAGCAGATGCAGTTAAAGGACGCATCTAAGCAGCATCACCAGCTCGTTGCTCATTAGGAATAATCTGCTAAGCCCAGGGCAGCGCAGCAAAGTGAGGCTCATGGTGTCTCACAGAATCATAGAATCGTTCAGGTTGGAAAAGACCTTTAACATCATCAGTTCCAACAGTTAACCCAGGACTGCCAAGGCCACCATGAAACCGTGTCCCTGAGCACAACATCTACGCATTTTTTGGACATTCCCAGGAATGGTGATTCCACCAGGTCGCTGGGCAGCCTGTTCCAGTGCTTGGAACACCTCAGCACCGGTGCTGAGGAGCCCTGCCGGCTTCAGAGGGATGCGGCCGGGGAGTAAAAATGGGTCACGTCTTCAGCCAGCCATCAACCCTGTCCTGAGGCCAAAGCCTAGGTATCATGAGATACAAATGACTGTCAGGAAAAACTCATGGACAGCAGCAGCATCAGACTGTAAACACAGACGGGAAAATAGGGACCTGGCGCTTCTCTCCTTGCAGCAGCAGGCTGTCCCAAAACCCCCAGCCAACAGCACCTTCCCGCAGTGAAAAAGTGCATCAGAATATCAAAATTCCTTCAACTCCTCTGCCCAGCCCTGCAGGTCTTTCCAGTAATGGGTGCCGAAGGCAGCAAAAGGCTTTTGCTGTGGTGACTGTGAGCAGGGAGGTAGGAGGGTGCCTTTTCCCTTCCCACAGAGGCATTTTTGCAGGAGCCCGCGGGTTCCTGGTGTGGCTAGAAAAGGCAGAAGCAGCAGCTGGTGCCAGCAGCCCCTGGAACTCCCTGGAAAAACTAAATGCATCCCCTAGTCCAAGGCTGCCTTTTAAACTTTTTATTAAGTAGTGAGCCACACCGTTGGTAACTCGGTGTAATCTGTGAGATCTGCGTGTGCAATTTAACACACACAAAGCCAGTAAGCTCCCAGGGATGGCTCATCTCTGTTTATAAACCTGGACCAGTATTTGTATATAAGCAATCTGAAATCTGACCACTGAAATATAGTTCTTTTTTTTTCTTAAAGGAGAAGTCCCAAGTTAATTTAAAATATGTTTCATTTACGAAAACTTCAGTTTTAAAATTGTGCTATATCTTCTTGGTTCACAGCAAACAAACATCTGGCTGGTTTGCTCTCGTTTAGGTACACAGCAACCTTGCCAGCCTCTTCCAGCCGGTCAGCATCAGACCCCCAGGGAAGTTTCTCAGGGCTGGTTCCTGCTACCCCACATTAATGCTCCTCACTTCTCTGCAGCCATTGCTATTCGCCACACAGCATCTGAAAACCACATTAAATACTGTTCTTTCCTCTTGTTTCTCCTTTGTGCAAGAGATCTGTGTTTCATGACAGCAAGTGCTAGAAAGAGGATGAAGCAGTGATGGCTTAGGGAAGAAAGTGGGCGCAGGGCAATGGGAGAGAGCTGGCCTGGGACAGCTCTGGGGCGCAGGGTGACGGTGCTGTCCTGCCACCTCCACACCGGCAAACAGCGGACCCATGCTGTGCCACCCCACGGTCGGGAGTCGAGGGCTAGCTCCTGACCGTGGGCAGCTCCCCGTCCCCTGCCAAAATGCTCCTTCTTCTCCTGTCTACTGATGGACAATGCAGCTTGTTAAAGCCCGGGACGTCCCCGTGCAAGGCTCTGCAACACCTGCGCACCAGACGCACCTGCTTTGGTGGGACCAGCTGGCTCAGCCGGTGCTGGGGGCTTTCCCCAAGCCTTGGGCAGCTCTTCCCCTGGAAACCCCGCTCCTCTGGACGCATCCCTCTGCGAGCTGTGGGTGTGGCTCTGTTTTTCAGAGAAGGTGGTGACACTACCTAAATAAAATAAAATAAAATGGAATAAAATAAAATAGAAATTAGAATAAAATAGATTAGAATAAGGTAGAATATAATGGAATAAAATAGAATATCACTCTCTAGACTGAAAGCGGGTACCCCCACAAGCAGCAGGCAGGGGCAGGTGTTGGCCAGGCTGGGTGTTTTCAAACTGGCGGGGTGTCTGCGGGGAGCCCGGCGGGGAGCAGAGCCCGGCGGGCAGGCGTTGAGCTGGGTTTAACGCCCTCGGCGGCCGCGCGCAGGGCCGGAGAAGTTGTGCACACACCATCAAAGGGAGGGCACGCAACCTGCCTGAGTCGCCTAACGCTGCTCAAATAGGATTGCTGCTGGTGATGGACAGATCCTTATTTGTAAGTATTTAATGTTTCTTAGGAAGCACTTCTAAAAGAAATTGGTATGTAATGACAGCACTCACTGGAAAACAGGCCGATTATAAAATGCACTAACTTATCTGGTATTCATTTGAAAAGTAAATGGATGCAAGTAAAGGTGAGAGTTCACTACCAATTCAAATATTTTGCTCTAACAGGCTCTAGCACTCCTACTTTAATTCAAGCAGAAGCACAAGTATGAATAATCAAACTGGATGATGCTCATCAAAACCTTTGTGCCTTGCACCATTTCAAATGGTCATTGAAGCTTAATGGCAAAAAATTTACATTATTCCTTTAATTTGTATTCTGTTCCTTCCTTCTGAGTGATGTGATTGTGATTTTCTGTTGCCGGCTGTATTATTTTGATGCAAATGTTATGTGCTGCTACAGTCCAATTTCCTGCTTTGCCCTCCCTTTTTCTTCCCCCAGTAAAGAAACGACAGCTAAAATAGTTCAAAATTGGGGAGGGATTTTGAAATAGTTCCTTAACTACTGCTCCTAATTAAAGCAAACAATGCAGGGTCTTGAAGCACCCTGAAAAGCTGAAAATTAATTATTAGCTGAAGGGGGAGGGAAGTGGCTTTGCTCCCCAGACCTTCGAGGGGACAGGGGGGAGCGGAAAAGAGAGAGAGAGAGAGAGAGAGAAGTGAGGGATCCCAATTCTGCGTACAAAAGAATTAGGAAAGAAAATTTGTAATTCAGTTAAAAACTCCTTTTGCTGGAACATAATCACCTAGGGATGAATGCTTTATTGAGAGGCATGGGGTTGCAAACCAAAGCCTTGCAAACAGGAGGCCCCCGGGGTGCTCACGGCACGTAATATATGCACCGACTAATTTATTGCGCTGTGACTAATTTCCATTCCTTGTGCTTAGAGTTGCCTCACTAATTACAGGGATGTTTTCTTAACTTGGGTAATTGCGCTGCCTGCGCGCCACCCCCTACGCGCGCCCCACGCGGGCTTTGATGCACCCCCACGGGGCGGCTGCGGCGGGGCGCCGCCCTAATTAGATTGGCTGCCTTAATTAAGGGAGATATGGAGGTGCGTGGAGGGGTGGCCACGCCAAGCCCCCTGCTACGCAGGCACGCGTGGGGCTTGTGCATCCTGAGGCTGCCCAGATGTGCGGGAAGAAGGCAGCTCTGAGCTTGCAAGGATGCAACCAAAACCACAGGAGCCCGTATCCTGAGCACCAACACCTAAGCGTCCGTCCCACTGAAGTGTCCATCCCACTCAGACGTCCATCCCACCCAGGTGTCCATCCCACCCAGCGTCCATCCCACCCAGCGTCCATCCCACCCAGCATCCATCCCACCCAGGCGTCCATCCCACCCAGGTGTCCACCCCATCCAGCATCCGTCCCACCCAAGCATCTGTCCCCACCACAGTGACTGTACAGGGCCAGGCTCCCACCAGGAGCATCTCTAAAAATAAATGCTGAGGGAACAGCCCCACATGCTTGTGCCACTGTGCCACTCGCCATGCATTAAGCCTATCTCCAAATCTGCTGCCTTGGGCTGCCTTAATTTCATATGTGGAAGTCACTCATGCATTTAAAATTATTAGACAGATAATCACTTCCTTGAAATAATTTCAGCACTCATCTATAATAAAAAAGATTTCTTTCAAAGGACCCTCAGTTAAATGGGCTCAGTGCTACTTTCTGTATCACGCAGGTCAATTTGATTCTGCTCTATACTCTCTATACAGCTAAACAATTGCTTTTCATAAACTGAAGAGCAGAGTGAAAGCAGCCTGTAATATCCATCCAGAGATGGCCTTGAACACTTTTGTTAATAAAAGCTTGACATCTGAAATTCTACTTCTTTATTCCTCCCTTATCAAAGAGTTGGTCAAGATTTCAGAAAATTAATGTCATACTAATAAGTACTAATAACCCAGCAGTGAACACCAGCAGGAAGATGCTGAAGCAAAGCCCCCGGCATGCCGGGTGCAGCATCCCCTTGCCCAGCCCCGGCGGGTACCGCTGCTCAGCGCCGGGGACGGGCTGAGAGCTGGGGAAGCCTCGTGTGGAGGGGCGGTGATGGAGACCGCACAGAAGCGCCACTTCCAGCCTGGACTTGCGCCTCTCTGCAGGGTTGAGCCCTGTCCACGCTACCCACATCCCATATGAGCTTGCCAGAGAGATGCCAGGGAGAGACTGTCTGGGAAGCAGCCCCGGCAGCATGGAGAGCCCCAAAATTTTACCCAACCAGTGGAATTCCAGCTGTGGGCCCTGACTGCGCTTCTCCAAGATGACTTTAAAACCTCATTCAGCCTGGAGATGCATCCCCCCCGAACGTGGGACCGCTGGCAGCTTGAAAAAATGCAGTTATTTCCCTTTTACCTTAAAAATAAACAAATGAAGAGTTCCACCTCATCTTTAAAGGCTAGGATGAGACTGGTTTCAGAGACCACTAACATCAGAGATGCAGACACTTGAGAAGGGGAGAAGTTCAGTTTTCCTACCACAAAATTCATTGAAATCAACACACAGGGAGGAATCCCACCTTGCGGGACTCTCCCCATCACTGCCCAGCCTGCCTCCGGTATGCACCTCCCCACATCCCTCTGGCAGCGGACCAGCTCCCTTCTCCATTTATCAACCCAGCACACCAGCAGACTGGAGGGACTAACCGCACCTGCTGACACGTTTTGGTGCTTGGTTTTTTAAGTTAGACAGACTTTAGGCTCCCTGCAGCCCATGGTGCAAACAGGGAGATTTGCAAGTGCATTCTGTGTACCTTCGGCTGGGCAGAAAGGTTTTTTTTCTGCCTGGGCACATATTCCAGTCTTTGTGATTCATGTCGAATCGTAGTCTGAGCAGGGGGAAGTTGCTCTGAGCTTGAAGTTTAAAGAAAAAGACCTCACCGCAGGTGATGGCCCGTTTGCAGCTTGCCTGGCTGCTCCTGCGGTGCCCTGAGCCAGCAGCCCTGCTCTCCTTGCTCCAGCCTTTGCCACAGCACTGCACAGCTATCCTTTGGGCTGGTAAGTAAAGGTAAGTTGAACACCAGCACAGCTCCTACCCAGGAATGCAGCAGAAAGCCTCCTCAAGAGTTTGGAGGTTTTTCTGAAGGCAAATTCAGCAGCCAGCCCTGCCCGCCCTCCAGCACTGGCAACTTCACTGCAGTTACCCAATGCGATGTATTGAATGTAACGTGGGAGCAGCCCGCAGCACCGAACCAGCTGCCTGCTAGCACAACCATGCAGCACCAGCATGTGCCGGGTTTTGCCCCAGGAGGCGAGGGGGTCCCCCGCCTGCTCTGCCGTCGCACCACACTTCACCCAACAAGGCGTTGCGCACTGAGCCGTGCATGTGGCACCACGCTGTCGGGGCTGGGGACGTGCCTGCATCCGCCCTTGCACCCGTCCTGGAGTAGCAGCCTTGGGGCTAGCGCTGGAAAAGTGTGCAGAGCACCAAGGATAACATGGTGGGCGCAGGGCACGTGTGCCGAGGGGCACCCGGGAGTGCTGCGAGGTGCCTGCAGCTGTGTCTGCTGCGTGAGGAGCACACGCACCCCAGTACACCGCTGCTGGGGACCATGGAGGCATGCGAGATGCTCACACGTATAAAGCACCTTCTCAGGCTCGCGCTTTGCTTTGAAAAAAGGAAATAAAAAAGAGTCTCCCCCCATGAAGCCGCCTTCAACGTCTCCTTTCTAATAACTTGGCATATTCACTTAATACAGCCCGGCTCCTTCCAAGTCGTTAGCGGCGGCAGGAGACACAGCCTGAACATTGACCTGGTTTGCTTGCCAAGACAGAGCAAAGAGAAACCTTCACATAATCATTTCCAAACATTAAAATGGCTCCATTGTCATTATAGCTGAGAGATTGAATTCGCCTCATCAAAGCAGCGTATGACAGGTGACTCAATAGGATGGTGCCAAGCGCGGAGGCAAGGAGATTAGCAGGGCACTGATATCATTATTTCCGCCTATCACAGATTCGGCAGGGAGGCAATTGTAATTTCTGGGCTTATTAGTCTGCATTCGCAGGAAAAAACCTAGTGATAAACCTCAGTGTGACAGCCAGGCATTTGTGCAGCAAGTGCTGTCATAGTGACACTTAGAAAATGCCAATGTGGATACGTTCTCATAATCCCCCCTAATAGAGGTTAAAGCATGGCACAAAGGCACTCTTATCAATGATCGGGACACTAATAACATTTGCATTTTTAAGTTAAATATAGTAAGTAAAGAGTAAGTCTCCTCTTTGCAGCTTCGGCAATTAACTCGGCACTGGAAGAATAAAAGCAAAGCAGAAATTTCAGCTGCCCCCGCCTCGGTGGGCGCGGATGCTCTGCGGCCGGTGGTCCCCAGTGGGCTGCGGCGGGCAGGCACCCTGCGGGGCTCCGCTGGGCAGTGGGGCTGGGGCCTGGCGAGGGTGGGGGTCAGGCACCTTGCGGGGCTCCGCTGGGCAGCGGGGTGGGGGCTGGGGCCTGGCAAGGGTGGGGGTCTGGCAGCCGGCAGGGGCAGGTGTGCCATGGAGACGCTCGCCCAGCATGGGGGCTCCCGGGAGCTGGGGGGCAGCTCGCCCTGGGTGCTGCCCTTTCCTCCGAGGAGGGGAGATCATTCGGGTACTTTTACAGACTTTTACAAGTGGTTTTGCTTTGGAGGGACGAAACTTTTAGGGATGGGTTTTCCACTCCGTGGCACATGCCAGACTCCGGTTTTGTGTGACAGCTCCCCCCCGGACATGACCCCAGCATGCGTGGGCACACGCATGCTCTCCGCAGGAATTTCTTAAGGAAAAAAAAAAAAAAATAATTACAGGTGGTAAACTGTTACTTTTCCACATTTAAATAAGAGACCAATTAAGAAGACTATGTAATTCGATTCTTGAGTGAGTGCCACTGAATTCAATTTGTTTCAGGTCAATGAATATAATGTGAAGTTATTAACAAAAAGGTCAGGGACTGCATATAAAATATACACACATGACACAGGCAGGAGTAATTAGTACACATTTCACATGTTCTGTTGCTCAGACATATGGTGTAGAAAATCTTAACAGGATTAGATGTTAATAAATGTTCCCCTCTCCTCCCCCCCGCTCCCTATTTAAATGGGGTTTAGAGCTATTCCCCCCGGTGTTCCCGGGATCCACTGCAGGTTAAGGACCCGCGGCTTGCACACCAGCGCTGGTACCGGGATCCTCGGCCAAGGGAAAGCACCTGACTTGCCAAACCCAGGGCTCTCGCTGGGACCCACCCCAGGAACCATCTCCTCGAATCCTGTTAACGGCGTCTCCCACGCATGGGGGGACCCACGGCACCCACCGGCTGCGGCTCCACCAGTTCCCACGCAGCTGGCGGGGACAATGCTTTAACATCTGCTCTGAGCAGAGGGAAAGCACCGTGCCTCGGTTTTAACAACAGCTCCCGCAGCGTGCCTGTTATTTCGCTTTCTAGAAACGCAGATTATTTGCCTTTACCGCCCTTCCTCTCCCTGCCCTCGGCACAGCGGGGGACAAAGCTGGGAGGAAGGGGTGCAGGACTGCGATGGAGCCGGGCTCCTCTGCACGGGCAAATCGCTTGGGGCTGGACACGAGGAGCGACAGGAGCCACGTGCCAGCACGTGCTGTGGCAGCGGCAATGCTCGGGGACCTTGTGCCCTGCACTGCACTCATCCCCCGGCTCTGCCGACAGACGGAGCCAGGCCGTTTGCGGCATCTCGCCCCCCACCCTCCGCGAGAGCCTCACACGTGAGCTGTTCCAAGGCGGCAAGCAGGTGGGACAGCCGGCGCAGGCCGGGTGAGAGCAGGGGCAATGCCATGGCAGTGATGGAGGAAGAGTCCCCTCCATTCCACGGGCAAGGGGACAGCCTCTGCAGGAAGAGCTCTGCCTGCTCCTGTCACACCCCAGGTGACCCTGCAGACACTCCTGCACCAGTTATTACATTTTTCAATGTAAATTTGCTACAACGGCATACTTAATGTAAAATTATTATATAAATAATAACAAAAAAATTAAAATTGCTATATAAATTCTATGTTTAAGCAGTGGTTGAATTAAAAAAAAGTCCACAACACACGAAAAAAACATATCAGAGGAATATGAAGCCCTAAATGCCTTTGTGACTCAGTAAGCCTAAGTACTGAAAGCCGAGATCCTCTCTCAGGTAAGGCTGCACTTTAACAGGGGAAAAAAACAAGGACTTGGGCAAAGTTTCCGTGGAAGCTAGAAGAACAAATCTCAAGTTACAAGAACTCTGCTCAGCTCTGTATCGTATAGAGGCTCTTAAAAAAAGGTACAAGGACAGAAAACACTGGAAAAAGTCAGATTTGTGGCAGTCCTGGCCCCGTCTCTGTAGCGAGAGAGGAACGACTCCCACTTAGGTGCTGGTAAAGAGTATCTCTGACTCATGTGAAAAACGTGTCCTGCCTCCAACCCGCAGCACCTTCTCTCAGTTTGGCTTGAGCTAATGTTTTTGCTTGAAAATTTTCAAATGTAACGAAATTTAAAGCTGAGTGCTTAAAGGAATAACCACGTCATTCTTTTTTTATGCAAACAATAATCCTACCTGCAGAAACTCAAAGATTTTCTGAACAGCCAGAGCTCAGTGAAATTTGCGGGCAGGCTGCATGTAACGGACTCGTAATTAAGCAAGGGCGTTGATGGGTACCCCATCCCATCACGCCCTGCAGGCAGGAGAGGCCCTGAGGTCTGAGCATTGCGGCAGGCTCACGCAAGCACCCCCAGCGAGTCCAGCGACCACAGCCGCTTCCCTCCATGCAGTCGCTCCCTTTGGTCCGGCAGCTTGGAGCTCCGGCGGTCGCGTCACTCGAGCTGGATCTCACAGCTCCCAACAGGTGGTGGGGGGCACAGGCGGTACTGGAAAGATAGTACTGTTTGCCTTGGGAAACATCACGCAAGATCATGCATCTCCGGGTGTCAATTTTAGCGCTCAATTCGTAAAAGTAAATTTTAGAGGCCGGGTCTGGGTTCAGATTAATTCAGCGAGATGCTGTCCTACGCCATGGCATGGGGCCAAATTTCTTTTTTACCACTCATGAGCTAAAGAAACGTCTTCCTTTGGCGTGCTGCACAGACCTGGAGAACTGACATAATGTGGCTGGATGCTCCTCTGCTGAGGAAGACATTTATATGGAACACAGATAATTAAAGTCTTGTTAATAATTCTTCAGATGAATCACCTCGCTGTGTCACATGCCAAGCGCGTCCCCTTTCCTCTGCCAGCCCCTGATGCAAGAGGGAAAGCCACTGCCCCCAGGGCTAAGTTGTCCTGCGGGAAAGCCGCTGCATGGCTAGTCCCTGCAGGATGGGGAGATGCCCTCGGAGCCAGTGGCTCTTCACCGCCTTCTCCCTGTCAAGGGACCACACACACGTCCCTACAAAAGCCTTGCTAAAAGCCTGCTGAGCTGCATCTACGTGTGTACATATTAATAGCAAAAAAACCCCCCAACCCCGGAGGTCTTCTGGACCACATACAGGCACACCCCTACAACACGCATTGAGAAGCCTTCCCCAGCCAGCAGCACACTCCCTGTGTCGATCAAATACCCCCATGTTACACCATGCATACAATAAGGCACGTATGTGCCCTCGTTTTTCCCCACCGGATGGATTTCTCTATTTAAGCCAACATTCATCCTAAGTCAGTAAAATATCTACTTTCCTCCCTACGGAGACTTAAGTTCTTTTTTCACTGGATGCTAGAAGATTAATCCATGCCTAATTCCAGTACCAGGCTTGGGAAGCAGGAGGTATTTGGGACTACAGAAACTTCCTCAATGTTTCTGGAGTTAGCAGTGAGAGCAGTGTTGCAAAGGACAGGTTAACTGATGCCTGGCAGCTTCCCCAGCACTTGCTGTGCAGAGCTAAATCTGATTTATAGAGATGCTCTGGTGTCCATTCAAATCTGCTTGAGATTCTTTACTGGAAAAGATAATCACGTTAATGAGCCAGATGTGTTTGCTTGCTCTGACGTTTTTCTTCACATCTTCTGTTCAGAATGAAATATGCAACCAATTTCCCAAGTTATACTTTATCTCCAGTGTTGCCTGATGCGTTAAAAGAATTAAGTCATTTGTATATATTGACTAATAATTGTCATTTATTGCTGAACTTGTTAACATAATCCTCAACTGGAGATATTTATTTTGCCCATGCATTGCTGTTATTGTTTTTGTATTAACTGATTGCAGAGAGCAACGGGAAAATGCACGAGCCAGAAACTGAGAGCTTCAATAACAGATATGAAACATGCTACCATACAGGTACAGCCCCAAATACATACGGGTTTAATATCTGCTTGTAAAGAGTGAACTTTACAGTGAGATTGGCTCATACAGGTTCGAGGGTGAATTAAACCTGAGTTTGTTACCTAACGTTGCCGTGGCTAGGTATTCAAGGCAGGATCCTACCTCCAGAGCAATCAGCAGAATTCCTTGGGTTTGCTCAGAGGAGATCCAAGTTAGTGCTTACGGTACATTTTGTCCTTAACAAAAAAAGGCTGAATTTCACTTCTTCAGCTGCCTCAGCATGTCGCACGCCACTCCCCACCCTGCAACAGCCCCTCGCCTTTTGCGTCAGCTTCCCAGGTACCTTTTTGTACATCCTTCTCCCCACAGAGATGAGGAGCTGCACATCAGTGCCCAGGAAGAGCAGCTGCCTGGCTTTGCCCCTGGACTCTCGCCACATGTTAGCCTCAAGGCACAGCATAATGTACAAAGCGTAGTTAGGACAGGATGAGGTTTTCACCAGTACTACTGAAAACGATTAATTTCTCCTTGCTTCCAAAAACTGCAATGTCACATCTTTACCCATAAGAAGAGAAGCAGAGAGAGGAAGGACCAGCTCAGCAGCTTACTGAATGTACCAGGTGGAGAGGCAAAAAAACCCCAAACTCATAAAAAAATCCATTTTCTTTTTAATTAAGAGGTGATTACTCCTCCAAGTAGCTCATTTTCTCTCCCCGTGATTTCCCATTTTTTAAAAAAAACTGAAGGATTTTATTTTTAACTTTACTGTTTGGCTTGCACATTGGAAGAAAATGAATAAAGATAAATATCTATGCAAAGATTTTGGTTTTTATTTCCCCCTCTTTTCTTTTGTGTTTCTTTTCCCACCACAAAACACGATCAGCTTTCCACTAACACATGACGTGACTCCCAAAACCTCTCCATGGCTTGAGCAAACCCAGAACGATGCTCCCAACCGTTTCCGACACCGCTATGTCTCAAGCTGGATTTTTAGCTCACGCCACTGGGATTCACTCAGCGTTCCTGCAAACTGCCCTTAACAAACACCCAGCGAACCCAGCAGCCACCCACCAGAGGACAGAGGTGGCAGCAGACCTCCCACACTTTAGCCACCACAGCACCACGATGCCGGCAGGGCTCCCGCTGCCGCTCCTAAGCCCCTTGGGCAGCCCTGCCGGCACGTGCATTGTGATGGGGGGATTTGGAGGCTGGGAGCATTCAGCTTCCAGCCGCCGCGGGGTCAGCGCCTCCCAGCTCGGCAGGCTCTTACCACTCCTGTTCCCCGGCATTTTCATTAACTGAAGATTGCGAATGGGTCAGCAGATCTATACACTTTTTGTATTCCCTCTGCTTGGTTTATTTATTTCTTTTTTTTTGCAGGATGCTGAATAACTAACCTTTTCTTCAATAGATAGATTTAAAAAAAAATAGGATCCATCACACAGCAGCAGGATAGCCTTGCTCTGTTTTGACCTTTCTGAAATTAATTTCCCAATCTTAGCTTTCAAAATCAGAGATTGAAAAGACCTATTAGATCAGCCAATCCATCTTATCACTAGTACGGCAGCAAGCAGAGACCCCAGCTAAGTGCTCCTCTACACAGGGAAAATATTCTGGAATAAGACGGGGTATGAATTTAAAGTGAAATACCTGTTCCAGAACATTCTGCACGTGGACACGTACTCTGGAGTAACTGCAGCTTCTCCTGAGTTTGTTCAGTTGACACCTGGAGCCAATCACCGTAACAGAAGGGGGCGGAAAAAAATATCCCATTTTAGGATAAGAGTACCCACTTCTGGAGCTTTTTCCGAGGGTGGCTACAGGGAATATTTCACCTTGATCCTTCTTCCCCACACAGGGCTGTTGCTGGCAGGGCAGCACCCAGCCGGGGAGAAGAGGAGAGGATCCTAACCCAACTGACCAGGGGAGAGCTGCCCCCAGCCCCTGCAGGTAAATTCACTCTCTACCTGCAGAATCAGTGATGGCCTTAAAGGATTCAGGCCAGAAAAATGAAATTCTAGTCTGCAGCTACTTAAGGAGACTGTGATGTTAAAACACACCCCTCCCAAATTGCGATCTAGCACCTTTGTCAGGCAGTCCAGGTCTTCTCAGTGGATCGGTACTTACCCATATAGCAAATAGCTCAGCACTTTGGCATAAAACCCCAAAGCTCAAGGCTCTGCACCACACGTCCCTGGTGCCAGGAGCCCGAAGGCATGGCCAGGTCCAGCTGCCCTGACCAGCACTCCCAGCCCATGGTGGGGGTCCCCAGGGAAGCCCCTCGGGGCAGGGGAGCACTCCCAGTGCCCCATGCCCTCTCCTCCTAGTCCCCCAAATACCTCGTTACGCGTTTTTGTGGTATTCCTTGTTCTGCATCTAGCATTGCTCTGCCCCAGCCCGGGGCTTTGGTGGTTGCGTTTTCATGCCAGCACTGCTGCCCTGTGGGGAACAGCCCGAGGGGTCCCCGCCATGCAGTTTTGACCTGGCGAGGGCACGTCCCACCTGCAAAAGCACCCGCCAGAACAGGCTTTAAGAAAAAGTGGCAATAGATTTCATAGGGGACAATTATAAAATCAGGCACCTGAAGGAGATTTCTGGCTGGCTGACTGCCATAACAATGAGGTTTTATAATACTTTTAACCATATCTAATACAACAATCTAATTCTTTTTTTTTTTTTTTTTTTTTTTTTTTTTAAAACCTAAAAAAATCTGCTACACCAATACTGCGTGACCACCGCAAGTGAATAACCGCAGTACAGGATGGTGTTTTCCTTTAAATCCTCAGCCACCGTTGCTGCTCAGGTGGCAAGTCGATGGTTATTTCACGTGTAGGGGTGCCAATCAGCGGGATCCGGTCGGGAAGGGATGAAATTGCACGATCTTGTTGGGGTCGGGCTGGGAGGAATCACAACCCACCCAGCGGCAGCATGGGGCTGTCACTGCTCAAGGATGCCGAACCCTGGGGTGGTGGGAAGGCGGTAGGGTCCCACGGACGCCTCCGTCGGGTGCTCAGGCCAGATGGGGATGACAAAGCGACAAAGCCCTTCCCAGCCCATGGCCTGGAGCTCTGAAAGAGGGCAGCAGCCGGCTCACCCCTGCACAGCCAGCGGGAGACGGGTGCTGCCTGAGAGCCTGTGTGTCCAGAGGGAATAGGTCACCCTCGACCTCTGTCTCCAGGCTCTGCATACCCACCACCCGCCCTAGATGGCTGTGGCAGACACAAATTCCACCCTTTGCTGCCCAGCTGTGCCTTCGAGGCTCAAACATGCAGGATGTGGTATTCCCAGACAGCCTGCCTGCCTGGGGAAGCGGCTGGGGACGTTTGGCAGCGTTGTGCCCGCGGGGGTTCCAGAAGACAGGAGCAGCACCGAGGGACGTCCTGCTTCCTACCAAGAGCAAGCAAAATGAACTATGTCAATGCAGTGTTGCTGTAAACCAGGTCTCGTCAAGCCAACTGTGTTTCCTACTTCGATGATGCTACATGTGTAGCCAATTAATGCAAAAAAAAAAAAATCCCCCTGCCAGCCTGGAGTGGGTTTGTGTGAAGCATTTCACAGCAGCCTTGGGGGAACGTTTGCGCTATAACGAACCGACTCATGTGCCGCACTGATTAAAAACCAGATACCTAGCAGACCTTGAAAAGTCCTGGAGGGGAGGAAATTGTCAGCAGTTCAGTGCTTTCTGGGGGCTCCCCAAGGAGCGGCACGAAGCCTGATGCCAGGGGTGGCTTCACCCAGGCTAGAGGGAAATGCTTTGGTGCAGAGGAGACCCCTCCAGCGGTACCACGCCGAGTCCAGGTACGGCATCTCCCCATCAAAGGCATGCTGCAGACACACACGTGGGGAAGGAAAACCACCAGCAATACCGATTTATGCTGCTGGTAGTAAACAATATCAATGCCACAACGGGCTTCGGTCTGGGAGAGAGGAGAATGCATTCAAAAGTATTTGAAAATGAGTTTCTTGCTATCAAATTTGACGGGGACTAGCCTCTGCCTAAACCTGCGGTAAGCGTATTCACAAAGAAACTGTAAATTATATAAATATGTATAGATCAGTTTAAAGCCCTTTTACATTTCCTATCAAGCACTGCAGTTTGGTCGACAACTGCGAGTCTTTTCCCATTCAAATGCCTCTATTATGCCTCTGCAGTTACTGCCCTTCTTAAACATCACCACATTGTGAGGAGCCGCCACTATATCCATACAATGGGGAGAATCAAGAACACACATATAAACTGGAGCTGCAAACTTTGCGCACTCAACAAGTCCTCTCCGCAGACAATTAAGGCCAAAAGATAAATATTGACACATTAGACTGTTTTCCTCAATTTGTTTTCCTGTTGACCGTCTGAGCGATCTGATGGGGCAAAATTCCACTTTTCCGATATCTCGGATCCTTGGCTAATAGAAACAAATAAAGTGAAAGCTTCTGTCCACAATGGGTTAGGAGCATCTATTGTTGGCAGGCACTAATCGGATTAAATTGGCTCCTGGCTCTATTGCTAGGAGGCTAACTCATTCCTAAATTTTTCCCATCTCAAGGGGATGTGTCATTGTTGCTTTTTTTCTTTCTTTTTTTTTTTAAACTATTTAAATCTGATGGATAGAAAGAAATAAGAAACGGCTGGAGATGACGGCGGTGCCCGCCACCCTGCGAACAAAGAGTGGGGCTGGTGGAGGCACAGGCACGGTGCAGAGCGGTGGTCCGTGCTGGCCCGAGGGGCTGGCGGCGGCTCCTGCAAGCCCCTTCTCCTGGCTGCAGATGGTCTGGCATTGCCGCCGCTGCTCCCCTCTGGAAATGGCATTTAAACCCAAAAAGTTAAGGCACCCGGGCAGGGAAAAAGCTCCCACCTTTCACAACAGGCTGCGCTCAGGTTGCTTCCCCATTAGCATTTTAATACTTACCCCTGGCATCAGCCCCTTAAAAGAAGCAAACACGTTTATGCAAGCAGCCGAAAAAAAGACGGCCTTAAATAATGTCGCCTTTGGAGGGAGGCCCCACGAGCTGCGAGGTACATTTTTGCCCACAGTCTGATAATTTTCAAAGCTATTGGCAACCTGGGAATTTTCCTGCCTTATCACCAGGGCTCAGCTAACTTCACTAACACTAATCAGAGCTGGAATCATTCATTCAAGGATTGCATGATCATGTTTTTCTTTAGCAGTGACAGCTGCCTGAGCCGTATTAGCAATGCAGATGAGTCAGCCTAATAGGTTAATGCAGAACACGCGAAAATTAGGTTTAATCCCCAGTGAAATAATCTAACATTTTCACATTTCTTGATGTTGGGATAGAGACATTGGTGGTGACTCAATTAGGTGTAATGTAGATCAAAGCAAATTTACCTTCTGGCTGAACCTTCCCCATAGTTTAGATAGAAGAATATAAGGGTTCTTAACTAATTGGCCAATGGCTGTGGGGAAAATTATATTAAAAGCGTGCGTACCACAAGAATGGTGTTTCAGATTTGGACCAAGTAATGGCTGGGCTTTGCAAACACCCAGGCACGTAGTTTTTGCCAGAATCCAGCATTTTGTGCATGGCACCTTCCAACTCACAGCTCTTTTCAACGCAATGCTTACAAATGAAGACATTTGTTTGGTGGTTTTTTTTTTTTTTTTAAACTCTATTCATTTTTAATGTCCCATACTGAAATATCACCACTGAGGTTTGAAAGAGCTTGTATTATAAAAGAAGCATAAAAGAAAAAAAACCCCACAAAACAACCCACCCACCACTGTGTGTCTATCTAATGTTTTCATTCTTGGGGAATAACATATCAAACAGCAATCGCTTTCAGTCATAAAGGGAAGGAAACAAAAAATTACATGCCCTCAGTTGCCAAATTATTTTTTGCCTTGACATCTTAATTCTTAATCCTTGTGTGTGGTCAAATCAGTCTACTATAGACAACCAATCAAGCAATTATTCCTAAATTATATTTGCCCAACTCACATTGATTGGTTATTCTTTTCTTATTGGGTAAGCTCATTAATTCTGAGCAGCTTGCTTATTATGCTTTCCACATCATTTTCTTTCTGAGCCTATCTACTCACACCAGCCTGCTGATGTTTCAAGATGCCATACAGAAAAAAAAGGCCGAGTGATCTATTGCATTGTCTCTTCCAGCAATTACAATTCACATTGCTGATTAACTTTGATGTGAAAACTAATGAGATAAGGCAAGTTATCAAGGCGGACCTGATCGTCATCTCATTTATAGAGCATTTGCCATCAGTGAATGACAAAAACTAATGAAGACGTATCTGACAGCAGGCTGAGCCGAGGCCGAATTTCGTTTCTCATCAGCAAGTGCTCTGCTTCGAACTCATCAGTCTATCTGAAACATGTGGAAATTAGCTTAATAATGAAAACACTTCATCCAAATAGACAAATGTTTACATTAAAATAGCTACATGATAAATAGATGTTAAAGATTTTATGCCTTCTTGAGTCTAAACAATGGAGCACAAAATATGTTCTCATATTCACTAAATCATCCCTATAAACCTCCACACGTGCTGCCGTACCTGCAAGTTCCTGCTTTATGGCTCAAAAATATTTCTGGGCTGCGGTTCGTCCTTTTGGAAACGTAAGGTTTGGGCTGTAATTAATTAACGCCTCTGCAATGGTGGCTGGCAGGAAAAAGGCAGAAGGACATGGCGAGGACGGTGCAGGGAACTGCCCCTGTTGGGCAGAGCTCCCCGGAGCAGATTGTCACCAGCACCGTCAGAGGAGCAGAAGGTGCTGTCGGACCTTGTGCCTCAGGAGAAAATTTGCACGGTGTATGAAAGGGACCCATTTTTCCCCAGACAGAAATACAAAGTAGAGATGTAATTCATGTAAATACTTCAGCGTCTCTTGCCTGAGCCAAAAGTCTCCTGTAAGATCAGTCTAGTTTAGAAATGTTTCTGATAAAAGGGAGGCAGGCAGAGCTGCTCCCATTTTTAATACTGTGGCTTCCGTATCTTTATTTATGAGAGACTATTTCATGTTTGTTGCGCATTATTTCACATGCTTATACTGTGTCCAAACATATCCCCAATATGTTTTTGTATCCGGAATAAAATACTCATTAGTCAACTGGGATCAAAAATACTATTTTTAATAAAAGAGAAGGACCTGCATCTGTAAGGCAGAATGGTGAAACTCACTTAAAATGTTATTTTTTAAATTGTGTACACTTCAATTAAAATAAGGAGTTGGTAAATGATTCTTTTCTATTACCATGATTTTTTCCCCCTCTCTGGAAAAAAAATATCTTATATATGGACCGCCTATACTGGTGCCTCCTCCAGGAAAAAAAACAACAAAACCTGAACACATCACTACCAATCTAAGAGGAATTTAAAAATTGATTTAAAAAATTATTATCCAAGTGGGCTGAAAAAAATCACAGAATTCGCAGAAAAGCTGCAGGAGCTCCTATAAATTACGTACACTGACAGCTCCGTGCACACATGTGAAGAAAGCTCAGATCCTGACCAAGTTATGCCCGTAACGCCTGTGCAACAGGAATCACACTGGGGCTTTCCGAGCTGCTGCGGGGTGCAGCCCCCCCGAACCCCCCACCACGCTGTCCCTGGAGCACCGCTGCCAGACAATTCCCACCTTGCCACTCCGACCGTAATGCGCTCGCCAACTTTCATTCCTCGTGTTTGGAGGACATCTGAGGTCCAAGCCCGAGATACCCCGAGCAGATTGGCATTGTGTGTCACAGATTAGCCCGCACAAAGAGCCCGCATCCCGGGAAAGTTAAAAGAAAAGCCTGTTATAAAGCGCTAGCAACAAATTACTACTTCAGTGATGGATTAAATTTAAAAGCTCTTCACAGAGCTGCGGATAAATCCTATATATTAGAAGAAACCATAAAAGTACTTGTTCAAGAGCGAAAGGCACAAGTGGAAAGTTGACCCCAAAGATTTTTTAATAGCCTGCTAAGTTTATAAAATTTCTCAAGATGTGGAGAGAGGGTTATGTTCCTTCTGTAATACTCTACAGCACAAAGCTAACACGTGCCGGTTTGGCCGATTAATGAAGTTAGAGAAATCTGCAGCAATCAGCGTGATTCATTAAATAAAATGACAGCAAGATGTGCTTTTTGGTTTTGTGGGGGATTTTGTTTGCTTGGGTTTGGTTGTTTGTTGGGGTTTTTTTGTTTTGTTTTTCTTTCTTTTTCTTCTTTTACCCAGCCAATGAAGCAGGATGGTTTCTCTTTCACCACTCTCCCACACAGTGGGAAAAACACTGATCCCATCCTTATTTTCCTTTTCACAGGGAGCCATAGGTACAGGTACATAACTGCTTTCCTCCCAGCCCGGTCTCAGCACTGACATGAAAATCCCCAGCAGCTATGCTGAAGGGCGAGGACGCTCTCTAAGTGGTCAGGACGCCGTGTTTTCCTTTCGGTTCGTAAAAATACGTGTGATCTGCTCACGCTTTATCTTTCCTTTCTGCACATCCATTATTTTATATTTCTAAACCACAGGGCTTGCAATCGCTTTGCTTGGTCGCTGGATATGTGTACATACGTGTACACTGGAGGGTATCTGCATGGAGGGACATACAGAGAAAGGAATGCTGCTCCTCCCTCCCCCTCCTCGTCCTTTATCCCGGTAGCCTATTTTAATAAATAATTATAGGCAGCTAAAGGATTTGTTCATTCCAAAAGGTCTCCCCTTCACATTTCTCAGAGGTTCAGCTCAAGGAGACACCATGATAATAAGGCTGACTCGGGATCCCTACTTCACAATGTCATTATGAGCTAGCATTTAAAATGAAAAAAATATGTATATTATACCTAAAAGCATTACAAGGTTACAGTCTCATCTCCGAGAATATTTAATGCTGCTGGGAAAGCAGCGCTGTTGCACTGAGAAGGAGGTAAAGGGGGGGAAAAAAAACCAAGAGAAAAATCCTTTCTGAAACACAAGCTCAGGAAAAAAAATGTTGGGAGCTAGCATGGGGTTAATTTGCATTTCCAATGACTAGGACTAATCCTCCACTACCACGTTTATATTTTCTTATTACTTTTCCTAATTATCTTCTTTTTTTCGCTCGTAGTTTTTCCTCCTCTGCGCGTTCCCTACCCCTCCCCGTTCCCAAACAGCCGGCACGTCATTGTCTGCCTTGGGGCCGGGCGGCCAAGGGCCAGCGGGTCCGTGCAGCCCCTGCAACGCGGGGCGCACCCCCCCGCGCCCCGCTCGGAGCCCGGGC